>VDFB02236098.1:0-10982 GCA_007258455.2 Sequoia sempervirens
TTGCTCCCCAAAAAGTTGAAGATATAAAACTTTGTCATTGTTTCAAGATATTGGACATATCTTTTGGCAGGAATTAACAACTCAATAAGTTGACAGAATAAAATAAAATGATTGAGAAATATGCACAGAAACAAGCTATATATTTTGTTTAAGAAACTGAAATTTTGGATAATGGATGAAGATACCTTCAGATTGATTTTGGATCTCTAATTTGTTAAATAAAATTAGTAATGTTGAAACTTAAGATGAAGAATATTCTGCAACATTTAGGATACATATTCACTGGTTACTTTTGAGGAAAAAGAAATTGGGAATCAGGGTGATTAAAAAAGATTACCAGAGAAAAGAATGATACAAACAGATCAGAAATGGAACTCTTATCTTCATTACTAGATGCCTGCTGTTTGAATTTTTGAACATTCTGTATACATTTGTTCTCAATCTCCATCTCATTTGTGCCTTTTCCCCCTACAAAAAAGTAATTAAAAGCTGAAGATTATATTGTAGGACAAAAATCACAGATTTGCACTCTATATAAACACCATTTGTTGGGACACATTTGTTCTCAATCTCCATTTCATTTGTGCCTTTTCTCCCTACAAAAAGTAATCAAAAGCTGAACATTATTTTGTAGCACACAAATCAGAGACCTGCACTGTGTACAAACACCATTTGTTGGGACAAATTATGCACTCAGGAAACAACAAACCATAAGAAAAGGAAAAGCCCTAGCCTGTACATAAATGAATCTAAAATCTAGTAGAATAGTGCATCCTTGCCTGCTAAATCACTGGCGATGTCTCCATCAAATATATCCTTGATTGGAGGAAGAATTGGAGGAAACTGTGTCTGTAAGATTAATTGACATCTCCATCAATCTATAAGTACAAAACTATCTATACTTTAAAATCTAAACTTCAAATTACCAAACTAGTACTACCAATATGCTTCATGGTTCAATATATGCTGTACTGGAGCATAAATCCAACAAAAGGAAATGGGCTAGAAAATTCAAAAAGCAACTAACCTGTAGATGGAAAATAACGAGCAAGGTAAGGGAAAATGAATTCAATGTCCCATTCTTTGGATCATTTATGCTGTGTGCCTTTGCCCAGTATTTTATCTGCAATAACAACATACTGTTAAAGGATAGAACCAAGTTTCTGCCATACACAAAGCAGATGCAGATTTTTGAGAACCTACCAGGCAAACCAGTTCTCTGCATCTTGTGTCTATTTGACTTATCCAGTAAAGGAGTTTAGAGTTAAATAGGCCAGATCCATTGTTGATGGAAATATCACAAGAAATCTGAGATTGTGAATCCTCAAAGGTGAGTAAAGGAACCCTTGCAAATTGAATAAATTCTACTGATCGAGTAACAACTGTATCTTACAAGTAAAGAGTATTAAGATAAGCTAGAAATGTGACTAAGGAAAGCAATGAATATGTATGATGATGACTATTGTAGTTGGACAACTATAAAAGAACCACAAACAAAAAGAGAAACAGATGGAAGAATAAGATCCTCCGGATTGGAATTCATATGCATTTATTGTTAGAAAAAGCAAAAACCGAGGTAACCCACATTAACTAATTACACCTTCATTTAACAAACAAGCATTTTATAATACTCATTACATAATATTTTTCTACAGCGAACAAGTGTAATTCTAAAACTAATTACATTTAAACCAATGACACAAATGTCAGAAAAAAAACATGACTAATCACCACTTGCTAGGTTCAGCAATCCATGTCAGCTAAGATTGCTGATTTTTTTTCAAAAAAATTGGAAAGTTTTTAGAGGGTCCAAAAATCACAATTAAATCAGAAAAAAATGGGAATTGTGATTGTGTCATGATTTTTCCTGAAAGTTTGATTGAAAGTTTAATGAGGCAAACATCATGTTCATCAAATCGAATCAATTAGGGTTTTCAGCAGTTTCACATTTGCATTCACTGATCCATGTAAGGCCCTAAAAAGGATTTTTTTTCTTAAAGTATTTTTAAATCTTAAGAGTTTGTTTTAAACCCTGAAGGGTTTTTAACATTAATAACCTAACGGTCAGGGATTTAATATTAAACCCTAGGATTTTTTATTTTAAACCAAAAACCATTTTTCATTTAGGGTCATTTAGGAATTTTTATTTTAAACCCTAGGCATTGTGATTGTGTCATGATTTTTACTGAAAGTTTGATTGAAAGTTTAATGAGGCAAACATCATGTTCATCAAATCCAATCAATTAGGGTTTTCAGCAGTTTCACATTTGCATTCAATGATACATTAAGGCCCTAAAAAGGATTTTTTTTCTTAAAGTATTTTTAAATCTTAAGAGTTTGTTTTAAACCCTGAAGGGTTTTTAACATTAATAACCTAATGGTCAGGGATTTAATATTAAACCCTATGATTTTTTATTTTAAACCAAAAACCATTTTTCATTTAGGGTTTAGCAATAACAATTTTTTAAATAATACCCCCTAACTGTAACCATAAACCCTAATCTTTTGGGGTTTAGGGATATAGTTATAGATTTTTTCATAATTTTTAGTGAACCATTACTGTATTGCACTAAACCCCAATTTTTAAGGGTTTAGGGTTAAGGTTATAGTTTAAGTTTTAGGACACCCTAACACTAGCTCAAAACCCTAATTTTTTAGGGTTTATGGTTAGGGTGGGGATAAATGTAAATTTCCTTATTATTAGTGTAATCTTTTTTTTAATTTAGCATGTACTTGAACTAGGGTTAATGTTGGGGGATATTTTTGAAGGAAAATTACTATATACTATGTTCTAACCCTCATTGTAATGGATTTTTTTTTGCCTTTAATTTCTAGGTTTTGAGCCATCATCCTGCAAGAATAGGACTTTGCATAGACATTTGGCACAAGTGTCCCTTCAAACAAAGTTAGATGCAATTTTTTTGGCCTTGAATGTAAAGACCTACACGCCGGATAGGAAGTTTTTGCAATTTATTTCAATTTGTTTGACAATGCAAGCACGTTGTCAACCAATATCATATTACCATGCCTATGCTTTACTTCCAAACTTCTATTGAAATTAATTGAGCTATTGCAATATATGAATTTGCATTATTTCTATCATTGCAAACATTTCGAAATACATATATATCCAATATTACATTTAGAAAATGATATTAGTTCTTTCACAAATGTAATATTAAACTCAAAAATTTGACTATAGCAATATTTATATATTTCAAAGATTTTATACGATAAGGAATACCAGTTATTTGTTGTCATTAAATACAAAGGTTGCTCCCATTCCATTCGATGTAGCCTAGAATATCATCCCTGGCATCGCTGTTGAATCCCGATAATCTCCAAGAAATATAATGTTGAGTTCTTGAGTGTCACAGTATGTATTAACACCCATGGCTCACAAAGTGTCTAGCGGCTACAACAAATGGCCGATAAACTTCTTATTAACCCACTACGCCTCCATGTGAAAATTGTGGCACCTCCTGTCAAGCGACTCATGCAAGGAAATCGCAATCTACCAACTCCCATGCAGATAACCTAAGAATAAATGCCTCTTCCTCTATCCTATATGCCACGCAAGATGTTTGGAATGGGCTGTCCAAGGATTAAGCTACGGCTTAATAGTCTGTTCCAGGTATCACATACATTTGATGCCTTTAGAGTATCAATGCTCCACAACTAGCATTCACCCTAAAATTGACCATCAGATATGAAAGAGAGATTTGCATCTAAATTTGAATGATATATCGCCAATACTACAAATTTGTCTCCGAAGGAGATTCACAAATTTGCAATTCAATCCGTACTCCACAGGCTAGGGTGTATAGTTTCAGCACTGAACCCTACAATTCTCAAGATCCCTTAGCTTCACAACCAACCATGAAGGAAAACAAAATAATTTTCGATAATCAAATGAGCCTCCAAAATGTATTTTTGTATCTTCCCATGAATTGGCCCTCCATAATCTTTTCCCTCCTTTAATAATTTAAATATTTCAACTTAAGAGGGAAAATATAATATTAAAGTGACTTTTGAATATTTTAATATTTTACTAAGTAACTTAATAAATATTAATTAAATAATATTATTCATAGTATTTAACTTTGGGACAAATAATATTAAATAATTAATAATCAATTCCCTTAATTAAGAAAAGCCCACAAGAATCGTATAGGCTATTCAATTTTAGGAGCTGCTAGTTGGAAGGGGACATTACATTGAATGTGGTTGAAAGCATTTAATATTTCAAATGGTATTTAGCAAAGGTAAAGGCATGTTTATCCCTACAAACAATGCTTTGCAAATGTCACACATCAAGTTTTGGTGGTTCTAAAGTCCTTTGCAGAAAAAATGTCAATCAAGGTAAGGACAACAATTGGATTGACATCTTCAAAGGCCAGAGTCAATCCTTTATATGAGGCTAATCCATCACAATAGCCCATGCCAAATTCTTCAACGCCTTGTACTTCATAGCAACCTAACATAGTGGGTGGAAACATTCATGCCTTCTTTGGACCTCATACTACACCAAGAGGACAACCAACTTTAGAAAGTACAAGGTGGAAGAAGACCAAGGTCATTGGTAATTTTTTATATTATTCTAGCTTATCGCCCAATGTTGCCAAGTTTCCTATTAGCAAACTATAGCTGTCACCATTGTAATTGCAAGTCTTGGGTCCAAAGATCCATCGTACAAGACTTTGAGGACTAACATGTTGAGAGATGTAGTACAAAACATGTGTGATGTCCTTGTTGAAAATCACATGGAGTAGGTAAAGGTTATTGCTCTATCACATCATATGAGTGGACAAATAATAGGAACCATACTCTAATCAACTTCCTTGTGGCATCCAAGCTTGGAAAAATGTTCCTCAAATCCACAAATGCATTAGATAGGGTGAAATCAACACAAGCACTCTTCAATCTATTTGATGAAAATATTATTAATATAGAGCCATAATGCAATTCAATTTATTGTTGATAAAGTTGTTGATGGTGTTGTTAGAAGACCTATAGTGGAAAAATATCCCACTATGTTTTGAGCCCATGCACGACACACTATCTCAATTTAACCCTAAAATACATTGACAAACTTCCATGGATTAAATTTGTATTGGAGTGGCCTGATTGTCACCAAATTTATTTGAAATCACATGAAAGTGTTGAGTATTATGTGCACCTTCATAGAGGGCAAGGAACTTCTTTGACCAAAGGTGGTGAATTTGTAACAAATATCAAACTTATGAGCTCGGTTGATGGGAAAAAACATTGCATTGACTATTTGTAGGAAGCCATAACTAGGGCCAAGGAGGCTTTCTTGAGCAAGATGGACAATGATAGGGAGAAGTACATATCAATATAGGTGATCATCAATGACAAATAGGATCGGTAAATGCATTCCTCCCTCTATGCTACTAGCTAATATCTCAATCCAACGTTGTTCTTTAGTAACTCATTGATCATAGAGCTCTCCAAATGCATCAAGAAAATTTTCAATTCAAAGGATAGATGGGCAGTTACAATAGAGTTGTCCATATACAAGTAGGCATACATATTTTTCTCTAATGTTAGTGTTGTAGAAAGCAAGACCAACTTCAAACTAGAGAATTATAATAAATTTTTCCTTCTCTATATTGTACATACATACATTATAAATATCTATGTTACTGGGTTCGCCACTTGCAAGGCCAAATCCAGGTTCGGTTCGCATCGGATTCAAGTTCATCTTCAGTTCCTCTATGAGTTTGTACATAACAGTTTTTAGTTTAAGGGTTTTAACATTTATTAATGGCATTCATCAAAATAAAAAGCATTTGCGTCAATCAGGTTTCCACTACAATTTGTTTCTTTTTATTTAAAAGCATGACTGCACTCTTTGAATTAAGATTTATTTCATGTTGCCTCTTCATTTGCTTGCTGCTTTTGCCAGGTTGTGCTAAAGAAATCAAGATTTTTGTGCAATTTGATTACTATTTTAAAGGCTGATTGCATAAGTTTCAAAGATTTCAGCAAAGACTTATGTTGTTGATTTTATGGTGGTTTTATTGTTTATATGATGGTATGTGATATTCTAATCCCATAGCTAGCATGAGCACAATATTAGTGCTAATGACAGTGCCAGTGGCACTGCTTGTGATTCATCTAGTCTTCCTACATCATCTAATGTCAATGTTGACAATGATATTATTGTTTTAATATTGAACTTGAAATTTGAATGATGAATATTTATCATGCATGTTTTAAATGACATTCAAGTTTATGGTGGTTTTGTTGTTTATATGATGTTATGTGATATTCTAATCCTAATTCATGCTACTAGGCTGCATATATATATATTTGATTTTTACATGTTTTTTGTACTAACGAACCCAAAACGAACCCAAACCCCCAAAAACAATTTAGCCGAACCCATGAATATAACCCCTGAACTCGAACCTAAACCAATACCAAAATCGACAATTTAGATAAATATTAAGTTTTAACTAAATCACACGATAGAATCTTGATAAAATTTATGATTTTTAGATCAATGGTGGAATTTTTTGGCAGTGAAGCCAAAAACATTCAATGGATGGAAATGCACATTTTAAGCCAGCCATAATTTCCATTCACTTGTGAGCATTACTTATAGTGTGTTAAAACACATACATACCATAAAACACTACTTGGCTCAATAGCAAAGAAATAATTTGGTGTTTCTCAAGAAAATTCAAGGCTGGAAAAACTTGGAATTTTAATTCTAAACTTATATTTTGTAGTGGTTGTAATTGATTTCAAACTTCTAGGTTTAGACTTCGACAAACTTCGAAGTCAATCTATGTAGTAATGCACTAATCAATGTAATCAAGAAGACAACAACCTCAATCCATGAACAAAATCCACAAATCATTTTTTATACACTCACTTTGTTCTATTTTTTTTTGTCTATATGGCCTTTATTTGGCATGAAATAAAAAAAGGACAGTTTTTTCTCTTCTTTTTTAATTTAGGTTTGTCTTTAATTTTGCTGAAAATTTTCCAATTAATTAAAAAATCTTTAACTTTTGGTTGGCCAATTTAATCCCAAGAATTTTTTTGTACTATGCATAAAACCTATGTTACCACGTTCTCCTAATTTTCCCAATGAATTGATTGTGAACGGTTCTGGTCCTAGTTTGAGGCTAAGATGGCTAGGATTCACCCTAGGAACCCTATGAAACCCTAGATGTACTCAGGTTGGACTTGGGTGAGAACCCAAGTGGACCCACAAGCCACCTCTTAAAAAAAAAACAAAATTTTCACTTTTTTTATAACAAAAATGTGCTTGGCTACCCTTATTTTTCCCTAAAGTGAGGGTTGTTCACTTCTTTCACCTCATTATATAGAGAGAAGCGAGTAAAACTATTTTTTTCCTCCAAGTTGCCATCATTGATTTTCAAAGGTTGCTGCATTTTTCTTCGAATGTGAAGGCTGCGAGAGAGAAAGACCTACACTTATGGAAGAGACAGAGCTACATGGGGAAAATTTGTCTATCAAAGGTTAGTGAATCTAGTAACTTTTTCAAGATTTTTCTTTTATTTTTCCTTTCTTAGAAACATTTTGAATATTTTTAAGAACCTTTTATACATAATATAGGGGTTATAATTCCATTTTTTTGTTTTTAAATTAATGTAGTGTAGGGTTTGTAATGTTTTTTTCTTTTCTTCTTTTTTATTATTCATACTGAATAGTTGGTTGTTCTAATTTAGTTTTCCTTGTGCCAACAAGGGCATTCAAAATTGATTGAATGTCCCTTCTTTGGCGGAATACATGCATGATTAAGTAACTTCCTAGAGGTGGGTATTTTTGTTGGCATAGTAACCAATGTCAAAATGAATATAAGAGCTCATATAGCCTAGTGAGAGCTCATTTATGCACTATGATTGACTTATATATATGAGTTTGTCCATGCCTAAATAAAAGAGGGTTTCCAAAGGAACAAATAATGGCATATATCAAAGAACAAGAGGATGCAAAAATTGTATCTAATAGAGCAAAGGGAAGATTGCATCCTCTATTCAAGAAAGGATCATGCAAATCTCCTAGTGGCTTCACAATACTAGTTGTCCCACATCCTTTCTTTCCACCACCATATTCTCAAAAAGACAACCATTGTTTCCCATAAAAAAGGCCCAATGGATAAGGCCTCCCAAAATGAATCAAGGGAGGTTACAAATCAAAGCATTGCTCATTGCATTTATGGCAGTGGGTTTCCTTTCAACCTTGTCAAATCACCATATGGGTAGAAAGTGGTGGTGGCAATTGCTAATGCACCTATTTATTATACTAGACTTGGGTATGAGAAGGCACCCACTTTATTGGCCAAAGAAAAAGATTTTGTAGAAACATCATTAAGGGAAATCAAGGATACATGACTTGAGACATGAGTATCCACCATTTTTGATATATTAAAGGACTACAAAAATAGACCTCTAATTAATGTCATTGTAGTGTGTAATGTCCCCATTTTGGCCATACGCTCTTCTGTGACTGATAGCCTATTTCCGGAAATCTATAGGCTGATCAGAAGTGCAAATTAGGGTTTCCTTTGTCTGGAGGTTTTGTGGCATTTCTCTGAATTTACGTTTTTTAGTAAGTTCTAATTTTGGCAGTGGTCCAGTTGGCAGCTCTTCAGTAAGTTTTCCATTTCAGTTGGAGCAGTTGAATATTGTTGAATTTGGCTATTGAGGTGAAAAAGGGAGAAATGAGTTATTTCAAGTTATGAATGTTTTAATTTTAAGTTGACCCCCCCTTGGCCTAATATGATAACTTGAAGTTCTTTTAAAAGGTGTTCATGAAGGGAGGACGCTTCGTGAGGAAATATTTAATATTTTATTATGTTTAAAATGTGCTTTGGAGTTGGACGCCAAAGTTGAGGAGGAATTATTTATCTTTTAAAAATTAAATGATTCAAATTCTTTGGGCGTCCCTTGGAGAGAAAAGGTGGAAAATCAACAATTACCTCAAGTTCTTTAAAAGAGAGAGTTTGCTCCAGCATTTGATATCCATTGTTTATGCTAAAGTTATGTTGTCGAAATGACATTAAGAATTCAGCTTCGAGGAATGCTTACCTCCTAGCCTCTTGTCCAATTTCGTGTTTGAAAGATAACACCTAGTTGGTTTTTTGTTGCTTCTCATCCAAACTAGCAGATTGAGCTTAATAGTTGAAGAATTTTGGAGTTCTATCAGATTTTTGGTTTGCTGGTTGTACTTTGGCTGAAAGACGTTTTCATTTGCAGCTTTTGATATGAATTTATTTTGGTTATGGGTGTTGGCTCTCTTTCTTTCTAAGCACATGGTGACCAATCCTAGAGAAGATCAGATTTTATTTTGAAGTGTATGAATTTATCAAGCAAAATCGCCCTTGCAGGCAAGCCATACCTTTCAAGAGCACATTGGAATTTGTGCCAAATTAATAGTTGAGTTTTGATGCTGGTTTTTCATTGCAATTGAGGTGCCAACCTTCTAGAGAGCTATTGCATTTCGTTTCAATCAATTCAAAGGTATATTGATGAAGTTGTGAGCATTTATTTGGTTTTTCTGTTTGTTGATAGACATTTCCACATTGCAGATTTTTATATTAGATTGTTCTAGTTTTCTGATTTTGGCTTCTAGCATCATTATTTGAGAGGTTATTCATTGAAGAAATCATCCTTTTAATTGTATATTGTGATGATTGTAAAAACACTTGAAAATTGCAGTTATTCTTCATTGTAAGACTGTAAATAGTAGTACTATTCCAACCATTTGTTTGTTGCATATTCTTATGTTAAAATTCACATTTATAACCCTTGGATGGTTTACCACCAGTGTGGAAAAATAATTTAATAATCTCTCATTGTACCCACTGGAAAGTGGTGAATTCCCACTCATGAGTGGATGCCCGCTACAGCGGATGAATTAGTTCTTGATTTGTAGTCTTTCCCCCCACTGAATAAGTGGTAGAGAGGAAATCTTCATGGCTGGTTCACTGTCTCTTGTTGCTTTCTGTTGTATTTACTTTTAGCTATAATTTAGTTTCCTTCGCCATATGTGAACATGAGGCTTCCATACTCCATGAGGAATATCAGAACATGTTTGATGAGTTTAAGAATAGTGTTTCTTTTGACTGCTACTTGAATTATGTGTTGATTAAGAAACTTGGGAAATTGGGTGTGGTCAACTACATCAAGAAAAAAATTAAAAGAGAAGCAGAACAAGCCTTGGTTGAAGGATCAAGGAAGGAAGAAGCAGAAGTGTCTATTTGTGGTTTGCAGCCCACAAATAAGCAAGTTGAAGAAAGAAATCAGTCTTCTAGTACTGAATATGGTACAAGCAAGGTGCACATGACACCTCAAAATGATCATGAGTTTGATGAAGAAACCTTGACAGTTGAAGAATGTGTGGAAGAACCCCGTAATACTTCCTTAGACTTGCATGTGATAGGAAGTGATGAAGATTAGTTTAGTGAAAAAAACATAACAGCAGTCTTGATCCCTAATGAAGGTTTATCCAATGAAGGTCTTGAGACTAAGGGCTTCACAGAAGATGATGGAAGTACTGTTGTGTGGGATGAGCTCGTTGAAGAAGAGCACGATGAAGAAAATACTAGTGGTGTCCTTGAACGAGCTTTTGATCATTACCATGGAGATTCTGAGGTGTTTATACCTCCTCTTGTTGAAGATTTGGTGATGGATAACTCTCCCCTTGTTGCTGTCTAGACTTCTCAAGAGTTTTCACAAGACAAATTTATGACAAGAAGCCAAGAAGACTTCTATGGTGTGCATTGGGTTGCCAATGAAAAAATCAGTAACATACCTATTCATGATGGTTTCATAGAAGATAAACATGATAAAGTATTCAAAGCAGCCAACTTTGATGATTGTTTATTCCAATATAGAGATAGTGATATGGGTAGTGTTGTGACTCTTTTGACACATCGCCCCATTGCAAATGGGGACCCCCTAATTTGGCTTTGCTTTTGG
>VDFB02236099.1:0-17394 GCA_007258455.2 Sequoia sempervirens
CCCCAAATTGAACACTTAACTGATCGTTGGTCAAGAAAATATCTTGCAAGCATCACCTCAAAGTTGGCGCCCAAGAATGGGACCACTTAACTGAGCCTTGTAAATATCTTCTCATGTAAAAGGTGTTAACTCAAAGATGCCAAATTGGGCACCCAAGGTGGATCCAAGTCAATCTTAGTAAACTGAAACATATCTCTCCACCAATTCATGCAAACATTATGCATGATTGATCATCCCCACTTAACTGAAAGTATCCACTTGTTATTTGTCATGCAACTAAAGTCATTAGTCATGCAACTCAAGTTAACTGAAGTCAACTAGCATTCACCTGAAACTAACTACATGCAACTGAAGATAACTAAACCATAACTGAACTAAACTAAATTGAATTGAATTGAACTGAACTGATATTGAACTAAACTAAACTCCACTCATGTAAATATCAATCCCTAACTTGAAGGATCTAAACATGCATTACTAAAGTGTTATCAACCCTCCAAATAGTTAACTTAAGCAAGGTGGGTTCCACCTTCCATATGGGCACCCCATGTGCTCTGATTTTGTAGGAGCTCTTCTTGGATGCCCCCACATGTTCCTATCATTTAGAAATAATTACAATTGTCAATTTACATGTTCATTTCATTCAAATTTAATCTCTTTCTAATCCTAGTGTTGGGGAACAGTTTCTAAGGACTTAGGAGATACATAAAATATGTTTAGGATTGCAATTAAATAGCATCCTATTCCCAACAAGTATTATTTGTGGAGATGGTTCCAAGGGGCATAAAATAATTTAACATTGAATTTAACCCTCTTGAAGGAATACAAATAGATTTCAATCACAGTGGGTCCTATTTATAGGCGAAAATAGAGTCTCATATACTTATCCCAATGGATTACAAACTAAATTAGATGATTGAAGCTTATTTTAATTTTACTTAATGAAGTCCAAGGGCCTTAGATCCAATGAAAAATTAATGTGGTTTTTTTTGTGATTTCATTGGTTTTAATACATGCATCAAGCCTAATCTGACCTCAATACTTAAAGGGATTGTCCTTGAACACACAAATTGGTCAAACAGACTCTACACAACCTATAGTGCCTAATATATAATACATGATTCAAGAAGTCATGTAAACCAAAGTGCAACCAAAACTCAAATAAAAATAGCATATTCAAAATAAAGAAGCTAACTAAAAACCTAAAAAAATCCCAAATTGAGACATAAAAAAGAAAGGGGGTCCATGTCGTTTCACCGAGTAAAATGGGGCATGTGTGTGAGAAACAACTCCTTATTGCATCATGAAGATTAATAACAAGACTTTGGTGATTTACATTCCTTTGTTGGTTCCTTAATTCCTTTGGCATTTGATATCATGAATTGTCTCAATGGTTTTCTAACCACCAAATGTTAGGATAACTCTATATTTATCATGTTATAATAATTATATTTTATGAAATGGACATCTTGGTTTCTCTCAAGATGACTATCATAGTCTTAGATACCACACATCTTATTCTAATTTTACTTGCTTCCTAGCTCTTTTGAAAGTAAAGATCACAACCTTGGTTTTGCTCATGTTCACTTGCATCCCTGCTTTTTGACAAAATAGCTCTAGAGCTTTTAGATGTTCTTGTATATTATTTGCCAAATTTTCAATTAAGGTAAGGTCATATGCATATAGTAGCAACTTGATCACATAAGTGGTCAAGAATACACCCTCACCTCCCTCTTGTCTAACCACTCCTCTAACTTGTCTATATATAACCCGAACAAAGTGGGAGACAACAAAAAGCCTTGTTTGACCCCAATGTCTGTGGATTGTAGCCCTATATTTTTCTGATTTTGGCTCAAACCTGATCATAAAGTCTGTGGATAGTAGCCTTATATTTTTCCAAAATTTCAACCTCTTCCATTCTGTCCCAAAGCTTGTTTCTAGATGCCATATCAAATACTTTTTGAAGTCAAGAAAAAAAAAAAATTTACTCCCATGTCCGTATGCTGAAAGTAATGTAACGGTCAATTATAAGATATTGTGATCCAAAACCAGCTTATCCTCCTCAGCTGAAAGGAAGTCCCAGCGTGTAAATGGCGTCCCTTGTTTTGAGCTGCGTGGGCGATAAGGATACGCAAAGAGTCAAGTCAAGAGAAACGAAATTTTATAATTATAAATATTTTAAATAATTTTTCAGATGATTGACTAAACATTTTTGGGGTTAAGGCGATTATTACGGGATAATGGACGGTTAAACCATTTCAAGATAAAATTAAGGCATTTTTTTGGCCACGAGCGAATCTCAGAACGGGTAAAACGGAATCGTATTTTTTAGTCCTAAGGGTTACAGGATTTTTTTTCATTTTAATCTATAATTACTTTTAAGAATGTGAAAAGGACAAAAATAAATAAATAAATTTGCCCGTTTTGTTGGAGCTGCATGTGACTGTAGTCTTATAATTGTCAACATAGATTTTTTTAATAATATTGTGAAGAATATTGGGCGACTCGTACTGCGAGTTAAAGGCCAGCCTTTAACAGACGGCGAAGATTTCTCTTTAAATATTGTAATTTTTTTATTTTTTAATATTAAAAATAATTAATTGTGATGAGTGGGGTAATATGAACATGGGACTTTTTAGTCAAATTGATCGTAAGTTGAGATTACTATATTATTGCAAGTATATTCCAAAGTGAGCTTTTATTTCTCCTTTTATTTATGTAAAACCTCAGAATTTAATATGGAAGTTTTTGATAATTATTTTTTAATATTAAATACATATTTTTTAAATTTATTTTGGTTATTAGAGCTGATGTTTATACTATTGATAAATTATAATGTTTTGAATTTTTTTTTTTTTTAAATTTTTTATATAGAAATAGATTGTTTATGAAATAAAATATTGTTCAACTGAAAAGTCTTTGATAAATACATTTTTAAATAAAATAAAAAATATATTTTAAAAAATAAATCTATTATATGTCATTTTAAGGTTTATATAATTTAAGTATGGGTAGCAATGGAATTAATAATTCATTTCTTTCAAAAGGAGTCTATTAAATGTACAATATTAAATATTATAGTGTAAACTATAACATAGACAATGAATTTATTTGAATGCATATAATAAAACAAAACTTAAAGACTTTAGTGTATATATAATCATTTATTTATCGTTCCTTTAAATGTTGGGTCATGAAGATAGTTAAAATATATAGCGTATCAATGGTGTACATAGGTTTATATAGGATCAAAATTTTAGAAATTTAAAGTACATTTTAACAAAAATGATGGTTAATGAATTTTAGAAGAATAATTTCTTCACACTATACATAAACTATATTTTTTTATTGATTATATAAAATTTCTAATATAAAAGATATAATATAAAATTTAAAATATTAATTTCATCATAATTATTTATATATTATATATAATATTATAATATCTTTGACACAATAAAATAATAAAAAAGAGTATAGTTTAAGTTACAACTTAGATAATGAATTTATTTGAATGCATATATAGTTCATTTTTTAAAATCCTACTAATATGTTTGGGAAATTTATCTTACTTGATCAAACTTATAATTACTCATTGCCTCAAGTTGAAGTATCTACCAAAATTTTTGGGACACCAAGGTAATTTATAATATTGAAAATTAAGGTTGTTAGCCGTGAGGTATATTTTCTTGTAATTTTACATATGGGTTTATATGTGGGATTCAAATCATTTTTATATCATGTATTTGAATGTAAGTGGCTATAGGAAAATATACATTTAGAATAATAGAATTACAATAAATCTCACATTCTCTTTCCCATTTAGAAATGGGAGCACCTTATATTCTTAGCATATTTGAATCCATCTACCTGCAACAAGTTTTTAAACTAGATTGCAACATCATGGAAGATGCAATTCAAGTGATTATTGGATTTAAAATCTTTCAAGCTCTTTTGTGTTTCCTTCACTATTATGAATATTCTTCCTAGTTCCTCTCTAATGCAATTGACCTTGTTTAGAATATGACTCTCTTCTTGTTCTTGGCCTGAAATTATGTATAAGATTACATTATCCTTGAACAAAATCTTAAGGTGGTGCTATAAGGTTATGACTTGTTCCAAGACACTACTCTCAATGGGGGCCTCTTCACACTCAAGAAGCTCAAGAGGGATCTTGCAATCATATTTATTTTTAATGCTATACAAGCTTCTCTATAAATTGATAAACTAATTTTCGTGTAAGAGATTGTAAAAAATCATATACTTAATTTTGGTCCTATTTTCATGAACATGATCTAAGGACCTTTTGTGCTTTACACTTCCTCCTACACCACATTGTACAATAACAATCACCCTCTTCAAGTAATAATTTGATGTATTTTGATGTTTTAATGGTAAAATTATTTTGAATTTGTTTTGGTTAATAACATATAATATTTCTAATTTACATTAGTGAATAATTTTTCTATTATAATTGTATGCAATTTTTAATATCAAAATTTTGATCATATTCTATGATATTTTATGATCATTTTTCTTACCCACCACCCAACTCTTGCTTTCCCATTAAGTCATATATTGGCGGTTCATCATTGGTTTTATTTACTAGTTGTTTGAATCTTCAATTTTGAGAGTTTTTTTAATTTTATTAAGATTGAGTAGGAAACAACTTAATGGCAAGTTTCTAGATAATACTAAGATACAATTTATTTAATATATTTTTTAGTTTAACAATTTATATTGATATTTCTTATTTTCTATTATATTTTTTTAATTGCATAGATAATTTTATTCTTTCAAGAGTATTAATATAATTTTCTTATTTTATATACATTATTCTTACAATTTTTAATATGGAATAAATTGGATTTAATTTCTTAGATTATATAATCAATCAAACAGTAAACATGTGTATGGTGAAATTTGCATGTCCATATCAATTTTTATTATTTAATATTGTGTCTATTTTGAAAGAATAGCTTAATCATATAAACAAATGACATTAACTTTTCAAATTTTCATAGCTAGTATCAAATTTTTCCAAACCATGATTTATAATTTTAATAAGTTAAAAATATTTTCCTTGATAAAAAAAGGTGAGTTTGGTGGCATTTCTCAATGTTAGTTTTAGGATCAGATTTAATAAAAAGTAGAAATACAACACATGAACAATAGAACACAACATATACCCTAGGAAAACCATCCTTGAGGGAGAAAAACCTAGCCACAATATATCACTTATATATTGAATAAAAGAGCAACAAATTGCTTTACAATTAGGGCACACACTAGGCCGAACTGATGCAATGATTATAACACCTATTTAGATGCAAATACACAAGCAATAATGAATATCGATCTCCTTGATGCAAATATAGATCTCCTGTATGAAGACAAACTCCTCCCTAAATTATGCGAACTTGTCTTGAAATTAAATTGGATACCAAATGAATGTGAGTTGCCCTTCAATATATAGAAACCAAGATGCCTTTTCATGAAGAGTCAACTACTTCCATAAAAGAGACGTCCTTACACAAAATGATGCGACTTCTAATCAAGTCGACTTTAAGAAATAAACAAATTATCATGTCAGCCTCAACATTTAATATTGTTTATTTTATATTTGAATTCGAAGGAGAAAGAAATCTCTTGCCGCTACAATAACATCAACACTCAAGGCCTTTTATTTTTTTTAAAATTGGGTGATCCTCAATGTGGTTTACACAAGTTTTGTGATCAGACGGAAATACTTTGATCTTTAAGAACTTTCTTAGCAGCTAAATGCATTGAGGGAATTTGAATATGAGTATATGAAGCTACAGATTGTGACATTTTGTCTATATAGATTCTAGAATTATATTTTTTCAAATTTTTTGGAATCCCAGTTGCACTTCTTTCTCCATCTCCGTAGAAAGCTGGTTTTGGTATTTCTTCATTTGGTGGCATCATGTGCCACCTTTGTTTTTCCCTTGGAAGGATAAAATTCTATTTTTTGTTCCGAGTTTGTAACTATGATATCTAGATGCTTCAATTAGTTTCATAGTGTTGTAGTGAATATTTTTTCCTTAATCAAGTTTTGGGGGTCAATTAATTACAATTTGAGACATAGGTGTTGTATATACAGCGTAATATTTTTTGTATGCATCAGGGTTTATGCTTTTTTTTGTTGGATCAAGGACTTCAATATACAGAAGCACTCATATTTTTATTTTTATTTTTTGATAATATGCTATTTTTTCCACGTAATGCGGAACAAAGAGCTTGGTTTTGTTGAAAAAGGCCTGTGTTTAATAAAACTAAAAAACAAATACAAAATAAAACCAAAATATCAGTAAAATTATATTCGTTGGATGGTATGTTTTGGGTTTCCTGTCCAGTTGGAGTCTCTTGAAGTCTCCTCCCATTTTCATCCCCTCAACCCAAGCTTGGGAATAGAAAAAATTTATGAGTTTTGGGTGCTAGAGAGGTGAGAAGGTGGGGAAAAAGGGGATTCGAGAGTAGAACTAAGGGGGTTTGAGTGAACCCCCTTTCCACAAAAGTTTGTTTTTTTTTAAAGGAATGGTGGGACCTTGCATTTAATCGGTTCGCTTGAACTAGGGTTCTAGCGAACCCTCTTTTGGTTCACTCAAACAAAAAGTTTGTTCGAACCCCCAAAAACAAAAATCTTTTGCATAGGGTCATTTTTTGCAACTTTTCCTTCCTCATTGGAATTGTAAACTACTTTTTTTGGTTTACCCAATTACAATAATACTTTATACTTTCATCTTTGGGATGAAATAAATTTTTATTTTATTTTTTATTTTAAAACATAAAGCCTATTTTTCTATTATAAAAATATTGGCTCCTTACCACACCTTTTCATTATTACATGTAAAGATAATATTTTTTTAAAGATTCAAATTAATTAACTAGCACTTGTTATATTATAAAAAGTACCTATTTTCACTATAATCTTTATATTATATTATATTATATTATATTATAATTATTAATATTATTTTACCAAGGTGAGGACTATAATTAATATTACTTAAATAAGATTATAATAATATAATTTTAAAATAATAATAATTAAGAATTGGGTTCAAGACTATATTTATTATTATAATTATAATTATAGATTATGTTACAATTATAACTATATAGATTTTTAATTAAATTAGGATTAAGGTTATAATTACTTAAAATATATTTAATTAATTTAGTAAAATTATTTTTTTGAATTAGAATTAAAGCTAGAATTATACAAATTATTTTAATTACATATTTATTTAATTTTATTGTTAAAAAATATATAAATTATAATCCTAACTTATTGATTATTATCTTGAAATTTGAAATAATTATAAAATAACTATATTTTTTTAATTAAATTATTATTAAGTAGGGTTATGGTATAGTTTAATTTGTTTCTTAAAATTAATTTAATATATGCTTATTGTTAGGGTTAAGAATATTTTTTGTTGTGAGATACACTATCAAGATTTGGTTTAGAAAGTCTGCCAAATTGAGGTCCCATGTACCATTTAACACTATAATTTGATTCTAGTTTTAAATTCTAAAAGATTTTTTATATGTATTTGAATATATATTAATATTTATACTTTTCATTTGCTTTGAAAATTATTCAATTTTTTAAAAAATGATGTAAATAATTTTAAAGTTTTCAAATAATTAAAATAATTATAAATTAAATTTTAGCTAAATAAAATAACTCTTAAATATAAGAATGTAAATAAAATAAAACAGTTAAATAGTCCTAAACTAAAATACAACATTGTTTACTTAAATAAGATCATTCTTCAACACATAAGATAACCTAAGTAGAAAAATAGATAATCATGTAACTAATATATTAATATTATATTGTAATTATATTGACATAATTATTATAATCATTATGATAATCATATATAAATATAATTCACTCTTTATATTACTATTTTTATTAACTATTTCTTGCAAATATATATACACATGCACTCACTCACATATACATTATATTGACATAATTATTATAATTAATATAATAACATTATATAAAAAATTTGTATAGTTTATCATGCAATGTAGAGTTAATTTGATATTTTTGGTTGATTGATTCTTAATAATGTATTTATATTACATTGTAATTGGTATGTACATATAATCTAATGGGAGCAACAATGAATGTGAAAGGGAGTGGAGGGGGAATTTTGAATTCCCTTGAGGTGAGAATGGTGGTGAGGCTGAATCTAAGGATGATGATCAAGTTTGTTGGCTTTTGGGAATCCTTCATCAGTATTTTTTCTTGTTGGGTGCTTGGGGGATGGTATTTCGGCCCTCTCTTCACTCGGTTTGGATTGTTTATGTTGTTTCTGGGTTGTTTACTGCTAAGATAGTCACATTTTCCTTTGATTCATTCTACATGTTGGGAGATGTTGATTTGCCTCTAGATGGTGTGTCGATTGTGTGGTTGTCCTCCTTTTCCTTTTCTTCCTATGAGGGGCAGTGGCTTAGCTTCTTTAGAGGTGTTGCTGAAGCTAGGCCTTCTTTTGTTGCTACTTTCTGTCCTTGGCTCTGCTATGAATTTCTTGTGCGTTTAGTGCATGGCTTGGGTGTGGCACTAGATATTGTTATTATGGTGAGGACCCTTTCACTTTTTTTAGTTGTGGTTCCTCTATTCCTCTTGAGGTGGAAACCTATCATATTAAGGTGGAGAAGGATTCTGAGGGTGTGGTAGGATTTTTGTGCTTCTTTAGTTGGTTATCTCCCTTGCAAGTCCTATGGAGGTGGAGACCACTCCTATTGAGGTGGAATTTTGGTTGGTGGGAGAATATTCGCTGTCATGGTAAGAGTTCTCTTGGAGAGTTCTCCTATAGAGGTGGAGGGGAAAGTTGGTTGGAGGGGCTATTTTACTTCATTAGAATTGGGTCTTTATGTGACAAAATTGTTGTAGGGTAAAAATATGCTTGTATTAGCTTTGAATCACATGTCCTATCCACCTATTTTCTTGTATTATCTTTGAATAACATGTCTTATCCACTTATACGGTGGTTATTATTGTGTTTCTACTTTGTGGATGGCTTGTTGGCCTATTCTGCTAACTATGAGGCCTGTCTTGATTATGGTTTGGGTTTTAGGTCCCATTAAAACATGCATGTAAGGTTTGATGGTTGGTTAGTCTTGACCACCACAAGGGTCAACTTGTTGTGTTTGGGCTATTGCTATTTATATCTCTCTAGGTGGCTTGTAGGCCTATTTTTTTGGTTGGTCCCTATTCTTCCTTTGTTTTGTTGATTATGAGGCTTTTTTCACATTGATGTATAGGGTCAAGGCCCTTTAACCATGTTTTCTTAATAAAAAGCATAATATATAATGAAAATTTGAAATTATCAAAATTCTCATTTTGATGAACTTATTTTTTCAACTACATTGCTAGTAGGGTGATGTTGTTGTCCTCTATCTTATAAGATCTTCCTTTGTATAGGTTCATAGTGCTTTTCACTCCTAGTAGTGTTTTAAAAGAGCTTGAATCCTTATCTAGAAAATTTTTATGGGTAGGGAAACTCGATAATAAAAAATGGAGCTTGGTTAGTTGGGATCAAGTTTCTAAAACTAAGGAGTATGGGGTCTTGGTATTAGGTAGATAAAGTATAACACTCTTGCTTTGGTTTCCAAATTATATTGGAGGTGGGGAAAATTTCCAGATCAACCTTGGGCTCAAGTATTGAATCATAAATACTGAACACAAGGAAATATGGTATTTCACTCTAGTTCATTCAAGGAAATGTTAGAGACTCAATTAACTAACTCAATTGAGGGAAGGAATACACAAGGGGTTTCCTTAGGTGTGATTAAAGAGAGGGGTTCACCACTAAGAAAATGCTTAGAAAGAAGGAAATGAAAGTAACATGCACATCCAACTATATAACCTAGAAAATGAAACTTAAAATAAAATCACTAAACAAAAGATACAAAAAAGTACCTGGAGGATCGGAGATGACTAAACAAGACCTGAAAACTCTAAAAATTGTTGATCTTGCTGTGCAATGGGACTCATACGCCAGATAGGGTGATTTAGTCCCAGTTAGGGTTTCTTTGCTAAATCTAGAATTTGTTGTTGACAAGCTAGGATCTATAGAAAACTACTAAAAAATGGGTATATTGGGACTCATACACCCAAGGTGAAAATTTATTCCTAGTATTAGGGTTTGAATGAAACCTCTGTAATCCTCTAGTGATCTTCTGTAACTTTCATCTTGTTTGATCTTTGAGTCTAAAAGTCTAAATTCTAGCCTGTAGGTGAGTTTTTGTGAAGATGACAACTTCTTGACAACTTTGACAACTTTTCTTCAATCTTGCAACTTTTTCTTCAAAGGATCTTCAAGCTCTAAAAAACCTAGATTTTCCATCATAGATGGAGAGGGATTTTTTTTTTTGGTTAGGGAATGGGGGTTTGCTTTGGTCAAAGCTTGTTCTCATAATCAAACCTTAATGAGAAATGAAATAGAATGAAGGAATGGTGAATGAACAATATGCAATGTTGCAACTCAATAATCCCTTGAAATAAAGGCTACAATCTTATGTGAAATGGATAGCATGAATGTAGATCTTGACTCTTGATTGAACACTTGAAAGCTGATCTTGGATACTTGCTTGAATCATGAAAACCTACATCACAAATGTTAGCTCAAAAACACACATGATGCATGATGAATTTGACATGATGCTTGAATCTTGAATATCACTTCAAATTATTGATAATCAACTCTTGAATTCTCTATAATTCTCTCAATTTAATGCTCATAAGATCACTTAAAATTTCTAGGAGAAATTATGTAAACTAACCTTGTATTTATACTTGTTTATGCCAAATTTCCTAAAATTACAACACTACAAGCTGACATCAAATCTAGGATAATAGAATCCTACTAATACTTCTATTTTAATTTAAAATAGGTCTTGGTTAAAGCGTGAATCATATGCCAGTTGGAGTGTATGAGTCCTAATGTCTTAAAAATGAGACACAAACTCCAATAAATGTTAAATTCAATACAATATTTGAAATAAGGTCCCGAGACCTAGATGGGATCCATATGCCCAAAGTGGCATATGAGTCCTAGATCACTAGATCTAGAACACATAACCTCAAATAATAAATTATGATTTTCCATTTGTTAAATGTCGAGATTATCCTCAGAAAAATGCATTTAATTAGGCTTTTGGATGCAAAATAGGACCAAATAAGGCATAAATGAACCTAATTTCAAGAGGGAGGACCTAAAAAAGTGTGAAAATGTAAAGGGATACATTTCTCTACACTAAATTTAGCCCCCACTTTAGTGAGAGAAGGAACTTGCTTCAAACTCACACTAAAGTAGACAAATTCACATCAAGAGAGGTCCAACTATACCAATGAAGATGGTATAGGATGACAAAGATCAAGGAGTTGTCCAAGCCCCGAGGATCCAGGATCCTACATCAAACCAACATAAGCACAAAGGGAAACACACAAGGTGTATGATATGCAACAACAAGACAACATACACAAACATACAATGTTAATGACTAAAACAAAGAAAAATAAAAATAAAGGGGGCGGATCAAGCCTTGACTATTTTTCCAACATGATGCGGATCAAGCCTTAGCTATTTTTTCAAAAAACAAACACTCACTCTGAGGCAACAAAACTTTAGGCTATTTGTTGGGCGAGTATCCAAAAAGGGTGGCTTAGTGAGAAAGTGATGCCTCTATATCAACTTCTCACCTTACAATGAGAAAGTCATGCCCTCATTTAGGCTTCTCATCATACTAACCATACCTAATCTATCCATTTGATAACTTCAATAGGACACCACAAAATGAAACTTTGAGCTTCACAAGGCCTAACAAGTTGTGTTAACCACTTATGAACATTTATGCATGTAAATTATTTTCTATTTTCAAGGAATTTTGCTTAGTTCGTGCAAGGTATCTTCTTAGGGAACATCGTGCCTAATGTCGAAAAGAGAGGAAAAATCAAAGAAATGTCATGCTCTCAAAAGAAACCAAACCCAATGGTAATAGTAAGAAAGGGATGCATCGTAAGAATAAAGAAAATCACATAGTGAAACATGAGTGTCGATGTATACCCCCACTTTAAAGCAACTATGAACACCATTCTTGTGAGAAATCTAATTTAAAGTAGAAGAAGCCATGTGAGCTTATTCAAAAATCCCTATTCTGACTCATATGTTCCTAAATGAAACTACATCATGGATAAGGGGTTGCCCACAAAATGCAACAACTATTTAAAGATAATTTAGTATGTCAAAGGTGAGCCAACTTAAGGTATGTCATCCACATCCCAAGCTTGCTCCTATATATACATGGAAGGAGGTCAACTAGCCAAAAGAGAAAATCAAAAAGTGCCATACAAGGACAAGACTAAGCTACCTAACCCCTTGCCCCCACTTAGTGCAAGACAAGGATGAGCTGAGATGAGTGATGAGAAATAGTATTAATTAGAGGAACTAGGTGCTGCAAAACAAGGAAGAGCACCACAACCCTTAAGATATTGAATTTTATTACCCAAATCCTTACATTCATTAGTAGAATGACCATGAACTCTATAATATGCACAAAATAAACTCTTGTAGTAAATTTTGTTTCATGTTCTTGGAGGGAGAGATATCAAGTGATCTTGGAGGAGTCTCGACAAGATACTGTCTTGATAAATAGTAGGCGATATTTCTTTCTTAGCACAAGTTATCATACACAAAATAGATGATAAGGCCTTAGATGAAGATGGAGATAAATGTGGTAAACCTAGATTGTTCTTGAAAAGGTATGGTATAGAATCCACTTGTTCTCTATCATTTTTCTCCATGTTTTCATTGTATCCATGTTTAGAAAGGGGTTTGTATCCAAGATCACAACATTCTTCCAACTTTGACGAAGGGGTTTTTTTTTTCAAAGAAGGATTGACTTCTTCATGAGAACACAAATCCTTCATAGGTTTTTGAAAGTTATGCATATTCCTCTCATGAGGGATGGGGGTTGGAGGGACCCTATCAGCACCATGGGGTGATGGTGTTGACCTAGAACCAAGTTGAGCATATGAAACACAAGGTTGTTTAAGTGTAGATTGTGGGATTTTTTACTCTCCCACAAAGGATGGCGTAAAATCTAATGAACCCTAATTGTCACTAAAGTATGTTTCCGAAAATGAATTGTTTTTATATAACTTTCTAGATTTTGAGGGTGAGATTTTGGATTCTTCATTGAAATGAAGCATAAAATATAACAACCCCCAATCATCACTAAAGATTTTTGTTGTAGGTGAAAGAAAATTATAGGATTAACATCAAATTTTATAGGTTCTACTTTTGAGATTGGAATAAAAGTGTTAGGGGAGCTGGAAGTGTTATGATAATGTTTAACTTGTGGTTTATAACTTTTTTCATATGATTCAACTATGTATATCTTGTTGTTGTATTGAAATTTTATCACATGATGAAGAGTAGATGGGACTCCTTTCATAGCATGAATCCATGGTCTCCCTAGGAGAAGGTTGTATGAAAGAGGTCCTGGCATGATATGGATAGGAGTAGGAAAAACTATAGGTTTGAAGGTCTCAATAGGTAATGTGATCATTCCTAATGGTTGCTTATTAACATTGTCAAAGCCACAAATATTAACATAATTGAGTTGAATAATCTTCTTGTCCAGATCGATTTTATCTAGGAGATCAATGCTACAAACATTAAGACCCGCTCCATTAAGTATAAGGGTGCACCTAACTATAGTTTCAATAATAATCACCTTTATCATCAAAGCTTCATTCTTATGTTGTATCTTAAGCAAGGGTAATTCATGTTTAGGGAATGTGAATTTTGACTTTGTCACTTTCATATTTAACCAAAGGAGGATGTTGCATGATACAATTTCACATAAAATGGGATACCACTCATCTGCAAAATTGCTTGGAGCATCCTATTGTATATAGGTGATGTTTGAACAAGGTCCCAATAAGATATTGGAGCAGGAGTACATTTAAGTTCTTCAATAAAATCATGTAAATGCAAATAAGGGGCATTAGGAAAAGTAGTTTGAGGCAATGGTAATGAGATAGGTATGGTTTGCTATTGCATATTATGTTAAGGTTAGAAAGACAGATATCTAACAATTAAATGCAAATTTAATTAACTAACAGATAAACTAAAACACACATAGAATAAATCATAACAAAAAGAATTTAACGTGGTTCACCCAATCTGGGCTACATCCATCAAACCGCAACCATCCAGTACTTTTATTATCCAATTTAAAAACCTATTACAATCTTGTGAATAATCGCGTTTTTCGTCATACTGTAATACCCATCCGAACCCCTTTTTATCAAGCTTAGAAGCTTCTAGATTTTTGGGTTCTACAAAATTGAATTTTCCTTTTTTCATTGATTTTTCCCTTTTTCATGTATAGTATACCATGGGCTATATAGTATAGCATGATTAGTCGCCACATACCGACAATCTCCCACTTGGAGACTGATCAGGCTCCACACCAACACATATTATATGTGTGAGCAATGGTATTGTAACTCGATTGCTGTGAAACATTGCTACTACACATTTTACCTATAATGTTCATGATAAATTCTAGAGGTAATGGTTTAGGTTGTTGTATGATGGGAGGTGATCTAGGGGGCTTAGTAATTAAAGGAGATCTAATTTGTGTAGTCATAACCTTAGCCGAGCTACCTAAATAACCTTCTAATTAGGGGGGATCTAATGTGAACTGAACATCTTCATCTATGCCATCCGCCTTAGTGTTTGTTTAGAAAAATGTAGTATTAGACAAGGGACAAACAATATTCTCATTATTGTCAATATTTGGTTCTTCTAACACCAAAATACTTTCATCACAAATAGGAGAGGCATCTAGAGAAGAACAATTAGGATTATCATGATGGTCTATGTGTGCATCCTCTTGCATCAAAGTTTTAATGGATGATCTAGGTTAGATGAAGTCCTCAAGGGCTTCATCTAACATGTAAAATTTATTGCAACTAAAGGGTCCAAGATTCACCATTTATTTTTTGTTTTATTTTTTTTGATGCTATTGATTTTTGCTTCTTTTTTTTGTTTTCTAATGAGTGCCAAATGTAATATAATATTATTAGACTACAAAATAATGATAGAAATGAAAAAAAGTGTATTAATATAATTCTATCCACAATTGAAACATGTACTTGAAATGAAACCAATTTAAGCTAGATCTAATGAAATGAATGAAATAGAAAATCAACAAAATGAAACAATGATCAAACAACAACAAACAAAAGCATAGAAATGAAGTTTTAATGCTATAAAATACAAATTGAAACCTGATTTAGGACTAAATCACCTAGATGGGTGAATGAGTCCCAATAAGGGTTTCTAGAAGGTTCAAATACTGAAAAATAGACAACACATAATTCCTAGAAATATAGAAAAATAGCTTATATACAAGGACTAAATCACCTAGATGGGTGAATTAGTTCTAGATTAGGGGTTTTAAATCAAATTCAACAAATTCTAAGTTGATGTTAAGGTTTCTAGTTTGTATGCTCAAATGACTATTTGCAAACACATTTTTCCAATGAAATTTAATGATGCAAGATGCAAAAATGCAACCTATATGCACTTTTCCACTAATGGAAGATTTAGAAGTCCTAAATGCAATTCAAATAATGCAAATCTGATGCAAAGTTAACCTAGATCTAGGACTAGAATTTTCTTCAAATAAAAAATGCAAGTGTCCAAAGGTCAGGTTCACCAAAATGAACACAAGGAAATAGGGTTCCACCTTTTAGGAGATGGAACTAAGAAGAACTATTTCACTCTAGCTTAATCAAGGAAACCTTAGAGACTCAATTAAGTGACTCAATTGAGGGAAGGAATACACAAGGGGGTTTCCTTAGGTTTCATTAAAAAAGGGGTTCACCACTAAGCGAATTCTTAGAAAGAAGGAAATGAAAGTGAACAAGGTGAAAAATGGGTGCTTTATAACCTAGGTCATAGAACACCACTCTTCTCCAATTGTCATTCAATAATGTCCTAGAAGTCCTAATTTGATTCACTATCAACCTCACAAGGTGAGTCAATTCTCAACTAGGAAGACCTAGGAAGGGGTTCTTTAAGCTTTTAAGGGTTCACCACCAAACAAATGCTTGGAAAAGACAAGTAAGCATTCAATGAGCACAAAACCTAATAATGCAAGCTAAATGATGAGTGTAAATGATGAAATAATGCAACAAGTTAGGATATGTGTACTTGGGAAGTCTAGAAATGTAATGAGGATTCTGGAAATGCAAAGAAGCTATCAAAATAAGCTATGAAGGACAAAGAATCCTTTACTGTTGTCTTAGTCCCAATGTTATTTTTTGGGGAAAATACAAAATCTTTGGACGCTGAAATAGGATCCGAAAGAATCTCTTCTAAATTCCACTTGGAGGAGTAAGATTCCCTTGCTACCGTCTTAGTCTCAATCTTAATTTTTGAAATTTTTGAGTGTGATCCTGAGGTTCAAGGTCTACATTTCCTTATATATGACCAATGCTCCATAATTAACTTAATGATCACCTACTTAGCAACTTTAAATTTACCTAAGAAAAGTATCATATTCCCCTATTATACAAAAATCATAGCATATCAATGTTAAAATATTACCCTCTACCTCTTGTCACCTCAAAAAATCAGATAGCACTCAAATAAAAAATCACCTAGAAAATTCAATTTGAGAAATCCACCATATTTCTAGTGGTCATGTTGATAGCTTTATAATTTATTATTTTATGGTTTCTTGTCAATCATAGTTATCATTAAGCATAAATATTTTAGTAAGACAAATATAAATATGAATATTTTATTCACAAATAGAGGCATTTAAGAATTTATTTGGATGAGATTTCTAAATGAGAGTGTTGGTGTAAATAAAGTCTTGTACCTAGTTAATTCATTACTAGGGGACTTATTTACACATGTTAAGTTTACTTAGGATCCCTCTGGAAGGGTCATTCACAGAAGATGTTAGTTGTCATTTGGTTGTATCTTATCAGCACGACAACTACTATAGCTATAATTCCAGGTAAAGTGTGATTAGTTGTCTCATGTCATATGATTAAAAACTTGTCCTTGTCCACAGCAGGCATGTACATCCGCATGACGCAGCTATAGCAAAAGGGTCTCTCATTAATAATCCACAATCTCGAATCCTTATCATTAACATTGAATACAATTTATTCTTGTCATATTCTTTCTCTCTCTTTTTGTGCTTTCCGTTTGGTCCATAGATCTTGGCATCCATAGCCAATTCTAACATGGTATCAGAGCGGGTTGGGTGCCATTGGAGAGTCTTTTTCTGATGAGAGATATCAAATTTGGGGTTGTT
>VDFB02236103.1:0-13923 GCA_007258455.2 Sequoia sempervirens
GCTTCCATGCTCTTCTTGTATTGAGATCTAGTTTGAACCATCAAAAAGGAACATTTTTTTAAGAATGGAAGATAAATCCCTTGGTTCTTTGAATTGATCTTTATTTGATGCCTCAAAGTGGAAAATTCTAGGATAACTTGAGGATCGAAAGGTGATATGATGATGATGTAAGGGATGGATGATGTGGATGTTATGATCTTTTGATAAATCTTGAAGGAGATACTAGGCTTTTGGGACTTTCAGATATGTTGTAGATTTTGTTTTTGGGATTTGTCCTTGATTGATTTTGATTTTGATTTGGATCTTTGAACAAATAGACCCTAGGATGTTTGGATGATTATATAAGGGATAGATTTGATCAATGGATGATAATTTGAATATGTGCGGGAAGAAGGATACATCTATTCACACCTATCCAAACAAGATGATAGCTTCACTAAGCATATGCAGAAGGATTCATCTACATATACTAAGTTAAACAAGATGATTTTTATAACTTTGACTAAGCATATTCAAAAGGATGCATCTACACATACCTAGCCAAACGTGATTTTGATAAAGTTTTCAAGGATTTAGTCTCAATGATTTTGATGATTTTTTATTTTTCCAAAAAGCCTAGTATTAAGGATGATTTCAAGATTTTCGAAAAGGTGATTGTGAGATGTTCATTTTGATGTTTTGAAGGATTGATGTAAAATATTTTGATTTGCTTTGATCCTAAGATGAACCTAAAAAAGACACTTTATTTTCCTAGACCTAGGTATTGAAGAACAAGCTTTTCTCTAAACAAGATGTTCAAACTCTCTAAAAAGATTTGGTTTTTGGTGGAAATAGAATGAATACAAACCAAGATTGTTCCTTGAAGCCTTCTTGTAAAATTTAAAATGTAGTCTTTGTCTAACTTCGTATAACATAGAGAGACGTTATTGACGGGCTATCAAACTAAGGGTTTTCACCTTTGGTTTCTTGATCTTGACTTTGCATGAAATCATTGGAGACACATGTGTGGGGTGCAATTGTCTTTAACCTTTGCTTAATGGATTATTTTTACCACAAACACACTCTTGATTAGATTTCAAACTGAATGTCCAATGTCTCAACTTTGTCTTATTTCACACGGTATATTATGTGAAACTTTGATGAATTTAAGGAAAGGGTACCTATTGTTTAACTTTAGTAGGAAAATTGAGATGTAAATTCAAGTGCTCAGAAACCTCTAAGGATGTAATCCCAAGGGCAAGCAATAACACAAGGATTTGGTCAATGGTATTTGCCTATTAAAGGGTTTGAAATTTTGAGGATCATGTTGAATGTTTGTTTACAAATGTTTTCAATTGAAGCACTTTGTTTACAAGCAATGTAACATCCTAGCTCAATTGGCACATTTCTCTTAGTGGGCTTGCCTCATGCCCTTCGTAATAGAAGAGATGATTTTACATGCAACCAAGGATAAAATATAAAGGTATGTTAAGAATGAAGTCTTAACCTCTATATTTCAACCAAGATTAGACATGGCAAGTAACTTCTTAGAATCTAAGTTCCAATGCACCACTTTCATAAACTTGTTGGATGGACTGGTTGGCTGCTATAAACAAGGTTCTTAATGACACAACATCGGGGACATGGCACCTTGCAAGCATCCAACAAGCCACTAAAGGATTTAATCAATCCTACTATGGGTTGTTATATGTTTTACGGTAGTACCTCATTCTGAAAGACATTGTATGACTAAGGCCTACATACCATGAGGACTTGATAGTTTATTCTTATCCATTTGTATATCAGCCCGAATGAAAAACTAGTTGGAGTCGCCTTTGAGTTATCCTTTCAGATGTGTCTCTTGGGTAGGCCCCTCTAAAGGTAAACAATAGTGAGCAAGCACATCTGTAGTTTGATCAACCTTCATTTAGAAATAAAGGGAGAACACTTACGATATACCTAACTCACACTCGCAAAGTGTTTTGTTTAATTTTAAATCCAAATCAAAGTGTGGAGGCAATCTTTTATGCAACTTAATGTCATCAAAAATACTTTTGGTTCTCAAGATCACCGTGAAGCATGAGAGAAGTGCATACGCCTTTTTAGATGAGATTACTTTGAATAAGAGATTACAAAACACAAAACACATGTTCATTTTAAGCCTTAAAGCAATGAGGAACTCGTTTTAAAGCACCAAATAAAATATGAGTTAGCCCAAAATAGAAAATTAAGGCATATGACAAACCCTCCAAGCATTTTGAAATGTTTGTTTTAAAAACCAAAGGTGAGTTATCATGAAACAGAAAATTAAAGTAGGTGATGGAAGATCAAATCATTTAAGAACACTTTTTTAGGTTTCAATTTCGATGCTTGAATCTTTAATTCTGATTTTGTCTTCGTTTTTGGTCCAACTCCAATGTTTGATTTCAACCTTCACCTTCATTGTCCTTCATTACCCTTCATTTGTACCTCCTTCGTTAGTCTTTATACCTTTTCCTTGTACCTTCTTTTTCCTTTCATTAGCCTATTAAACAAAAAGACAATCAGGTGAGATTTAAAACATTAAATTCATTTTAATAAAAAAAATACATGATTTCTATTTGAAAGAACAAATGATTTGGATGAACATAATGAAAAAAGAATTTATAAGTGGGCCATATATCGATTTCATGAAGAAAGCACCATACTTGTTAGATTCACTTTTTCCTCCACCAAAGTTTTCTCTACTTACTCTACGTCACTAGAGGCATTGAGTCAATAAGTCAAAACACAACAAATAAATATTTCAATAACATCATCATAGGCTCAAATATTTACTAATAATAAATGTGATAATATAAATTTATGACATTTATTAGAATTTCAATAAATTGTAAGTACAATGACTCAATATAAGAAGATATTGAATGCACTAATGAAGCCTTCCTCTATTCAAACACCTTGCAGGAGTAAAGCTACAAAAATATTTCAAATCACAAGTAGTTAGTTGTACAAAGAAAACATAGGAAAAGTGATAGGCAGCCACTTGGACACAAAGCATTTATAAATATAGTTAGAGCTGTGGCATTGGCATTGGTGACAGGAAAATCGATAGCAAGAAAGATTTCTTTTTATCATCTACGCACTAAAGGATTCAATTCTCTCTAAATCTTAAATCAGTCACTAAACACTGTCCAATAGTGAATGCCTTTCCAACAATAAAACAACTCTATGCTTTGCTTAAAACTGCTAACAAAGAGGAAATAGTCAATGCAGCAAAGTGTGAGGCAGGATGCATGTGGTAGACTGAAATGCTTTTAGCAAAGTAGCTATACACTTGCTACACATTCATAGACAGTGTGTCTCTTCCAACTTTAGCAGCTCTCTTCTAAAACATGATACCACATTCAAAACATCTTGGATCTTAAATTGACATCCATGTGCATCAACTCCCAACAGCCTATTTATAGTAGTAGGCATAATCTACAAGTTGTGACAGATTTTGTAATCAAGTTGTGAGAAAAAAACAAATCAATATTAGGCGTGATGCTTTGAAGTCATTGTTAGTCTCTCCCTATCATATTAAAAGCAAACGTTAAACTTTTAATGTGTTGATCATCAAATACTCAGGCCGATTCCTCGCTACGCAAACTAGTCACATCAAGAATAAACATGACATGACCAAGCATCAATAGCTTAAGAAAAAGAAAGATACTCTATTCTTGCTGATCTTCAAAGGTACTATAGTACATTTTCAAAAAATGACTAAATGCATTGAGCATTTAAAGCTTTCCCAGCTATCGTTTGTTCTCACAATTTTCCATTTATACGCCTTTGAAAAAAATAGAAGTTTCTTTCAGATGAATGCTCTAAAATAGAAAATATAGATCAATGTGAGGAAAAACAAAAAAAACAAAAAAGAAAAAATGATCGTAACTATACCAACGCCAGTATATATGTATAAATAGTTTCAAAATGAATTTAAGGAAATAGTGGATGATGCTTTAAATAGTGATATTAAATGTTGAAGGGTGTGTTTTAAATTATTTATATGGATGACATTTCCTCATGAGATTCCTTCTTTTTTTATTTCTTTTAAATACAAAGTTAGTTTCATATAATGACAGAAATTTGAAAAATTTCAAGGTATTATGAAAGATATTGGTCATGAATACCTAGAAAACAAGGAATCCACACATGTTCTGTCTTACTTTAAAGAAATGACAATCAACTTTTAAGCAGAAGCAGGGAAATGTGCATCTACCTTTTATCCTCATATTGAAGAAAATATAGACAAACAGATATATCAGAAACCTTGAAGAAATAAAAATGCCAAGAGTATAAATTCTTTGAACTCCATATGAAAACAAAATTTTGTGATTCATATAAGGAAAATAAGAATGAAATTCATTGATTCTACCCTCCCTCTAGCGCCACATGTAAGCATCCTTTAAAATATGCAAATACTAAACCTCAAGCATGGGTTAATATTTTGCAAAATCTATCAAAATGCCCCTATGAAATAATGCAAAATGCTCTCTAACATGATAACAAGACAAACTCAACTGAAATCATAAAAAATTCATAATGCATACCTATTTCATAGTGGATTGGTGTCAAATGTGCAAATGACCCTTTCCAAATCCTTCATAAAACTCAAGTGATTAAGTGCAATGATAATGAAGAGAAAAATTAGTTTTCAAACCAAGAGAGTAACTTTGCATAAGATTCTCGATGCCTTTGATGAAGAATGAGGTCCTTATTTATAGATTTTTTTGATGAGAGATTGGCCAAATGGGTGAATGTGGGACTAAATGTAGACCAATGAAAGGAGGCCACTTGTCAAGTTGTGATAGGCTAAAGGTTGTGCAAGATTTGGGAAATGTGCCCAAGAGAGGGAGTTTCAAATTTGAATTTGTGTAATAAATTTTAAGAGGGGGACAAGAAAATGAGAAATAAATGCAATGTTGGAGGGGACAAGTCAACTTGTCCTCATTTTCAAATTTGAAGGAATATTCTATTTTATGCCAAGTTGATGGAAAATAAGGGTTTTAATAAATCAATAAATTGATTTATTTGTGCAAGTGGAGATATCTAGAGGATTTGATGGGTGATTAGGTTAGGCTAATTGGATTTAGATTAGCCTAATGATGATTAGGATGAGTTTGACTTTTATGACTTAAATATTTGATTTATTTAAATCAGAAAAGGATGAAATATGCATTTGGAGATTTAATTAAATAAAGTTTAGTTTATTTAATTAAAGGGATGATGTTTCAATAGGAGCAACTCACCCCATTTGACTATCGGTTAGAGGAGTCAATGATGCAATACAAGGCTTGATTGGTAGAAAAAAAGTTTTCCTAGGTTTGCTTATTGAAATGCAATTTGTTTTTAAAAAACGTTTATTTAAAAGTTTAATTTCAAAACTTTATTATTAAAAATAATAAAGAAAATTATTGATATGTTTTTGAAAAAAAAATTAAAGTATGCTGAAAAAATAGAAATTCTTTTAGTTTAAAATCCTTTAAAAAGTTTTCATTTAAAAGAACTTAATGAAAAAAACATATTAATTTTTTTTTATTCATTGAAAAACGTTAAAAAAAATGAAAAAAATAAAAAATGGGGCATGTGGGGTAAGATGGATGTTGCCCCTTGCGACAACCAATGGTCGTGCAAGTGAGAGATGTCCTTGTCATAGTTGGTGGGAAGTTTGCAGGCCATAGGTTGACAGTAACTATGTACCGCAAGTTTGCAATAAATACATTTCTTTTATTTGAACATTTTGATTTATAAATAGATACTACATTTTTTTTTGAAATTTTATTTTAAAAAATGGAATTACCAAAAAAAGAGAAAACTAATAAAAAATCCTACCTATGTAGGTAGGGTCGTACAACCCACTTGCTAATTTTATTGCCTCTAAGAGATTTTTTTTCCAAATTCAATGATTTTATGGTCAATCTTAGGGTCTTTGACCCTTTTGGATGTGATGATGATGTTCCTTTTGGCTGAAAATGATCAAAAAATGTGGCTACCTCCTAGATTTGGCAACAATCTTCAATCTTCAAACCCTTGCAGATTTGCCTCGAATGTCCAACTGGGACAAAACAAAAGGAAAATTTGACATTCTCAGACACTGTGTACATAATAATGAGCTCATATCTTATTGCAGCAAGCTCCCAAAGTTCTCCTACAATATAAAGCCAAGAAAGAAATCCCCAAAATCTAGTATTTCTATCAAGAAAGAAATCCCCAAAATCTAGTATTTCTATCACACCTTTCTGATTCTCTAGATTATCCAAAGATGCAAGAGAAGAGCATACTCAATGCTTCAAGAAAATCCAAGAACTCTTATCCACAAAAAACAAACAATTTTTCTCCTCTTTGTGAATGTGTAGGTTTTGAATGTTGTAAAGTTGTCAAAGTTGTAGAAAAAGTTGCCATATTTGTTGTCAATCCACAAAATATCACCTATAGACATTTTTTCTAATTGTCCCTTATTGAAACCTAGACCAAACAAAAGCTATAAAATGACACCATAGGATCCCAAAAGCTAAGTAAAACCTCCGCACATAGACCCATTCACCTATGGGAAAATGAGTCAAGGCAACCTTTTGAAACTATATTTTTGTGATACGTACACATCATCCTTCCATTTAGAGATCTATAGGAAATTTCTTGTTTATGTTTCTATTATGTTTTAAATTAATGATTCAAGTTTGAATGGACATAATTGAGTTGATTTACTATTTTTAATTTTTCTCCTAAAAGTGCTACTGAGGCTAATAACCTTGTCCTCAATCATAAGGAAACCAACATATTCCTTTATTGAGTTGACTCCACTAAGGATTGTAAGTCAATTATTTGTGGATATATTTTTTCCTAATGAAATAAAGCGAGAAATGTTCATCACCCCCATTTTCAACATTTCAAATTGGTGAACCTATTTTTTATGTTTCATACTTAATTTATCTTTCCTTCTATGCTCCACCTCCTTTTTTTGTTGTTTTATTTTGTGCATAGACTTGTCTAAATTAGAATATTCCTCTAGCTGCCTTTAACATTGACCTCCCCATCGTGTAGCTTGCTTGCTTCCCTTATCTTTGCAATTTGTATTATGCACCTTTTCTTAATTTGAATCTACTATATCCTTTTACCAAACATGACTCCTTGTTCAATCTACATTAAAAATTTATTGGACTTTGCAGTTTCAATTTTCTTATTAAATTTCTTTCACCCTTCCACAAGAAGAAATTCCCAACACTCTTTCTCCTTGGAAGACTCTTCTTCCTCAATGTGAAAACCTCTATTTTTCCATCCCCATTTGCAATGTTTTATTTTCTTGAAAGTTATGTTCTTCCTCCTATTCATTGCACCATCTCTTCTATAGCCATTGTATCTCTTCAACTCCTCTTCTGTATTTCTTCTCCTTTAAAAATGAGCATATAGGTACCAACACTAGTCGGGTATGTGCAGGATCATCATGTAAAAAATAGGCCTTTAAGTGGAAAAAATTTCAAAAAAAAAAAAGTTAGGAAAGTTGATGTAAAAATTTGAATAAGTTATCTATATTATTTCAAAAATATGTAAGAATAGAATATGTAGAAAATTGAATGTAGTTCATAAACTAGCTTTTGGGTTTGTTTTTTTTTTTTTTTTTAAATCTCTCTTTGTGAAAAATGTAAAATTTCAATGCAATAGTACTTAAATGTCAAGGGAAAAAATAAGAAGTAGGTGTCTCAATTCAACCACCCCAACCATAATAAAATGATGTAATATTTTAATAAGATTTTATGTATAAGTAGAGGACTCCTATGTCCCAATGTGATACATATTTATTTGTAATTTTTCCAAGTAAATAAATAATTATGAATTTTTAACAATTTTTTAAAATATAAAAATTTGTATGTCTAACCACCTTAACTTGGTCAAAATTCATGAAATTAATTTTAATCCCATAGTATGCAAAGCATAGCGTATCTCATGTTTTGGATTCAAAAATGTGATATCATTTGAAAGTTATAGATGTTTTTCTCAATCAACCTCTCAATCGACTTAGTCGTGTAATTTAATATAAAATGAATAATAATTATTTCTCTAATTCAAGGTGAAGCATAATCATATAGGTGGAAACCTGAGAATCTCATTTAAAAACCCTCTTTTTTTCATCAATTTTGGGTAAAAAAAATGTCATCTGTCAAATACCCATCATATTGCCACTTTTTGTCCCATCATGATCCTGCACATACCCAATTCTAACATATAGAATCTTTGATCTTCAATGATTCAATTTCAAAATAATGTATTTCACCTTGGGCTTGAGAATAAGATTAAATTACTTGTCACCAAGAGGTGTCAAGGTGTGACACCAATTGAATTGGATTACAACACCTAGGTCTATGCAAAAGATTTTTCTTAACAACATACCATAACTTGTTAGAATATTAGCCACCAAAATGTTCAGCTTCAATTTCTTTTCTAGATAAACTACCAATGAAACTTGTGCATCTTCAATTTGACCTACAAGAAGTACTTATATTGACTCCATAGAGTAAATGAAAAGACTTATTTAATGAAATTCTTAAGTCGTGAGCCAAGAACTCTAGCCAATCACATCACCATGGCCTGTCACATTATGGGGACTTGAAATCATAGGTAAAATACATCCCACCTCATCCAATGGTCATAAGTTAATTACCATAGTTATCAACTATTTCATAATATGGATAGAGGCTATTCCTATGGCGTATATTACTAGAAAAAAATATCTAAATTCATTCTTAATTAAATCATTTATTGTTATGGTGTCCCATAATCTATCATTACTAATAATAGTTCTCCATTTAAGAACCAAGATTTTCATAAATTATATGAAATTTTCACATCCAACACAACTTCACCACTCCATATTATCCACAAGGTAATGACCAAGCTAAGGCATCTAAGAAGAGCATCATATTTTTTTTTAAGACTATCAATAACGCTAGTCGTGACTAGCACCTCTAACTTAATCTCACCTTATGGGCTTACCACACTAGCATTCACAATCCCACAAGAGCCACACCATATTCCTTAGTGTTTGGTTCTGAAGCCATCCTTCCTATTGAGGTCAAGTTGCCTTCCTTGAGCATATCCATGAAAGGTCTTACTCATGATGAGGAATATCATGTATCCAAATTGAGTGAGTTATAATTGTTAGATGAGCAAAGACATAATGCATTGGTTCACCTACATGCTTATCAAAATCATCTTCATCATAGTTATAATAAGAAGGTTTGGGTTAGACACTTTGACATCGATGACTTGGACTTAATGGAAAGTACTAAGAATCAAGGAGAAAGAGTGAAGCTTTCTAAATTTGAGCCTAATTTGTTGGTTCTATACATCATAACTGTGGTATATGGGTCTGGTGAATATTATCTTTCGACTCTTGAAGGTGAACCATTTTTAAAGCCTATCAATAGCTTACACTTGCACAAATTCTACAACTAGCTTTAGAGAGTCTTTGAAAACAACTCAAAAATTAAAAAAAATTGTCACTTTGATGAAAACCTAACAAACATAAATCTTGTGTGACCACAAAAAAGTAAAAAAATCAACAAAATAGTTAAGACAAATAATTCTTCCAATAGTAAAAACTACTTTGGTGGTGCTTTGGATAAGTACCATGGTGAAAACATTGCATTTAGGTGCCATGTGTAGTTACTTCATGTAGGCAAGGCCATCATCGATGAGCCCTCTAGGCACTAGGTCAGTCCTTAGGGTTTGTCAAATAAATTCAATCATTATTCATAATAAAATATCTTTCACCCATGTCGAGGTCAAACTACCCTATCACTACACGTGTTACATAGGCAAGGACACCATTGATGAGCTCTTGAGGCACTAGGTCATTCCTTTAGGGTTTTTAGAGTTAGTCACTATCCATAGCATAATCAATCAAACACCTTGATTTTACATAAACAATCATCTCAGTCTCAAAAAAATCATGAAACAATTAGATAATCTATCTAACTCATCTTTAAACCAATTCAGTCAATTTCCAAATTAATCAAGCATGAAATCGACAATTATCAGTCAATCAATGGTCTTATACAAGAAGTGGCATTATTGAAACTAGACTCAATGTCTTATATGACTTGCCTCATTTCTTGAAACCAAACCTCCCTTATCATTTTTCTTGTATAGCATGTGTCCTTGAAATTAGATATTATCATTTATCAACCTTATCATTTTCCTTATACAAGTGGTTACATGGTCAAAGCTAGACTCGATGTATTATAGGACATTATCCATTTTTAAAACCAACAGTTATAAATCAATCCATCAATCAATCAATCCATCAATCAATCAATTAGTCAGTCAATCAACCAACCAATCAACCCTATAAATCCTATCAACACACAATCATTGGCAAAACAAATCTAAATGGTTGTTGAATCTATTGGTTTAGTTTTTCTTATTTGTTCTTGTATTTATCTTTTGGTCATGTTACTATCCACCTCAAGGATGTTCCAAGATGGATTTAGAGGAGCAATGATGTCTCACGACCATTTTCTTTGATTGTTATTTACAATTTATCTCGACAAAAAGATTGGGGCAACTTTGCTCCTAGTATGATTTATGGCATTCCTTATCTGTTAAGTGTCTTTTTTTTTTGCAAAGGGATAACATTGCACAACTTGGTCTATGTCATACCATGGTACTTATTGTCATTTGCCATATTTTTAATGCCCAATGATGATAAACATGCAATCTTACCATCTCTCAACTAAAATATCAATCCCTCTTCAATCGTCTAACACCATGCTAACATTTTCCTCCTACTAACATTTATTTTTGTCAATCCTTGCATTCATGCCTATCCAATTTGTTTGTTACAATAATTTTTCATTTTTTTAAACAATTTAAAAATTTGCAAAAGAAAATTCGAGGGGACATGGGTCTATCGTGTTTCTACTAGGGCATGTCTTGGACTAAATTTCTTTGACACAACCTGATAAAGTGTATTGCATCATAGAGAGGAAAATGTAGACACTAGAAAATATCTTAAGCCTACAAGCATTAATTTCCACTTCTTCCTATGCATAATTGAATAATTTTAATTATTTAATTAATTCATTTCTACTTTTATTCTTCCTTTGATTAATTAAATAAATTCTTATTTAATTATTCATTTTTACATTTCTATTATTATAATTAAATAATTATTATTAATTATTTAATTATTCATTATTTTTTTCATCCATGATGAAATACATTTTATTTAATTAATTATTTTTGACCTTTCCCTTGCTATTAAATAATTATTTTAATTATTTAATGTTTTGTCATTTTCCCTCACTTTTTTAACTTAAAATGTTATGTTAATTAAAATCAACCTTTACCCTTTTTTCTATAATTAAATAATTATTTAATTTACTCTACAACCTCTTTATATGTGTCATTCTTATTCTTTCTCTTTATCTGTGCCATTCATATCCCTTAACATCTCAATTAATTTCCACCATTGATAAGGTTTTATTACCTTTTAATCTCCACCATCAATCCCTAACTAAACCCTATTTTTTCCCTAACCCTATTTCATTGCTTCTCAAGCAATCATATCCATTGATCTTCATCATTTGATCTCGACTCTTCATTCAAATTTTGTTTTCTATAAAAGAGACCTTTCACTTTCATTTCTACCTTAGCTAGCTAGAGACAATGACAACTACTATCTCTAATCTAAAGTAAAATGGAGAAGAGCAATGAAGGTGATTTAGCCATGGCATAGAAATTGTTGGTAATATTATTTTATCATTTTATATTTCTATGTTCATTTCTGCTTCATTGTTGGATTAGGGTCCTAGAGTTTGAGTTTTATGTATTTGATGGTTGATGCTATTGATTCATGCCTTTTCCTTTCATTCTACCCTATTCTAGAGAATGAAATTCTTGTTGAGATTTTCTATCATTACAACTATACTATAAATTAGAATAGATTATTAAACTCATAAGGGAAAGTATAAAAGTACACTTTTAGCTCAAAAATCTTTCAAACACTTATAACCTTATTCTACATAATGAATTTGTTGTCGAGATTTTTTTGTCATTACAAATATACTATAAATTGGAATAGCTTATTAGTACTCTTTTATTTTAGCTGAAAAAAATATTTTAAATACCCATAACCCTATTTGACAGAATGAAATCCTTGTTCATATTAGGGTCTTCGTGTTTTTTTTTCTATATATTTGATGGTTGATACTTTTGATCATACCTTTTCCATTGATTCTACCCTATTCTACAAAATGAAATATTTGTTGAGATTTTCTATCATAGAATGAAATCTTTCTTGACTGTACCATAAATTGCAATAGCTTATTAAATTCATAATGGAAAATATAAAAGTACTCTTCTATTTTAGCTCAAAAAATAAATTTAAATACCCATATTTGTAAAATATATGTAGGCGGAAGAGTCTTGTGATTTTCCAATAATTGGAATAGCTTATGAAATTCATAATGGAAATATCGAAGTACTCTTTTATTTTAGCTCAAAAAAGTATTTCAAATACCCATAACCTTATTCTACATAATGAAATCCTTATTGAGATTAACATCCTAGGGTTTTATTTTTATGTATTTGATGATGTGAGACCCTGCCTATTGATGAGCATTCAAGCATCATTTTTATACTTATTTATGGGAGGATTTTAGCAAAATCTTAGAATTAACATATTGGTTGTTGTAATCTTTGGGCTAGAATAGCATATTTTTGAGGTAGTGTAGGAATGAAGTCATGCTTCCATTTGGTTACTTTTCTCCATGAGTGCAAGACCTGCGATCCATAATTTTTGTGAGGGATAGTGTATCATGGGTACCTTATCCCCATTTCTTGGTTGACTTGAAGGATTAAGCCTAATCCTAGGGAAGGATATAAGCTCCACTAGCAAATGCTTTGATCCTCTTTATTAAACATTTTGGTGAGGAGTTGTGTTTCTCTTAAGGCGTTTTTATTGTGTGCCTTGGGTATTTATGCTATGCTTTGATGTGTTTAATCCCTCTATGCGATATTCGGTTTAACGTCAATGTGTGATGTTGTATATTTTCATTTATTATTAAAAATAGAGATGAAGTAAAGTAGTGATGGAAAAAATAAGTGAGAGGAATTATAACGAGGTAAAGGTAATTTTACTGAGGCTAATTAAGAATTATTTATTTTAGAAATAATGTTTCTTATAGACTGATGGTTGGGTAGATGTTGCCCCGAGGATGGGGTTGAAACAATGCTATTATGTCGTACTTGGCCCTTGGAAAAAATAATAGCCAACATATAACTCAGCACTTCAATCCTTTTCATCATGGAGGAGCATAGGCAACCTTTCAGAGGGAGGCATTAATGAAGTAGTGGCATGAGTCAGAGATGGGTAGATGCATTGAATCGGGATGGTAAATTATATAGCAGGTCGCCCTTAATTATTGCGTTACCAATCCTTCCCTGTCACTAGATTATTGTGTTGCTTTAGTTGCCTTATATCCGAGCTGGTTTCCAGATGATATGATAGTCTCGGTCAGTTTATGTCAGGGGAATTAAAGTCTCAAAAAAAAAAGGTAATACGTTTACCATCAGGTGATGGGGTGTAGTTAAAAGGGGTAGATAGCAGTAAATAAAGGTAGGGATGACAAAACAGTCAGGTGGTTTTCCAGGTACAGAAGATGATTCTTCTAGTGAAAAATGGTGTTGCATACGTGCTAATCTTTGGAATAACGGATCTGAATCCTTCAGGGCAAAGCTTTACCCATGTTAGATAGTCGGTAAAGGTTTTGAAGTCTGAGTTACCAATCATGTCTCGAACATCCTACCCCCTGTATCGATACCTAAGAGAAGAGATTGTTGAGTGGAAGCGTGCTCTCCAAAAAAGAGATGTGATCACTCAGGCTGCATAAATTGGTTTGGAGTTGAAGAACCTAGGTTTCA
>VDFB02236104.1:0-10476 GCA_007258455.2 Sequoia sempervirens
GCTACTGATACTGTACATGCTACAGAGCCCCCTACGATGTCTTTACATTCTCATGATCTTGGTGACATTGGTAGAGCCATCAAGCAGGCACAACAGGTACTTTCAATTTATAATTTAAATACATGTATATATTTTTAAAATTGTGTTCTAAAAATTTATGTAATGCATTTTAAAAACTTCTAGGGGTTTAACTCCTGATTGAAATTGTGTACTTGAAAATTTTAAGCAGTATGGTGAATTCCCAGACTTTGGAAATTTGGAGCATGATGGCAATCCCATGCAGTATGTAGATGAGGTACATTTAAATTTAATTTTAAAAAACTAATTACTTGATGTTTAAGTTTGAACACATTGAACTCAAGTACATTGTAAAATTTTTAGATAATTTTACATATATATGTGTACTTGAACACATGCAGGGGTTGGGATGAGGCTCAGGACACAGATCGAGAGATATTGGATCAAGACATGGATCCACACATCTTGGATCAGTAGAGCGATCGGTCCATGGATCGAGGGAGAGGTCGAGAGAGAGATCGAGCCATGTATCGAGGGAGAGGTCGAGGGAGAGATCGAGCCATAGATCTGATGATTCTATTCATACCAGACATCCCTCTCTTTGAGATTTGTTTTATAGTATTACATGTTTGAGATCATTTTATTACATGTTGGAGACACTTTTTATGATTTATGTATTGAACATTTGGACATGTTACATACTTATGTTTTATGGTACACATATATATACTTGTTATAATTTACATGTCACATTCATACAGTTATGTTTTATGGTTTGAATCTTAGAGGTTTGTTATATATGTGCATTATTATGGTTTGATGAACTCACTTACATTACATCTATAAGTACCTTTATTTAAATTTAAATTATGGTAACTTGTTCAAATGCACTTGTTGTACATATATAGATAACTAAATACATTGTGAAATCAAAATGTTGGACTCCACTATCTAATGGTTGCTATTTGTAAATTTAAAAAGATGGACATATACATGTAATTAATTTAAATAAATAGTTCAAATGAATTTGTCTTTAATAAATAGGTCAAGAAATAGAAAAAAATGAATGCATATATGCTTGAGATTAATGCTATACATGTTTTAAAGTAGAACATAAAAATGCAATCAGAAATAGATGATAGTTAGATTGAATTCTTTAAAGCTCTAAATGTTCATTTTTAAAGTCAGTAAAAGTTAAATTTATACATTTAAGTTGTGCATTTATCATGCTCTACATTAACCTAATTTCTAATTCTGGATATAATCTAATACACATGTTCATTTGAATGTGCATGCAAAGAATTCTTGAACTAGATGATGAGCTATACTTGTGTCAAGTTGAATGTAAATGAAATCATATATATATATATATATATATATGTTTGAAAGTGTTCACTTAAGAATGAACCATATAATTCAAATAAAGCATGCAAGCTATTAGTGGAGTTGAATGTAAATTAAATCAAATTTCTAGTTTTGAAAGTTTAAGAATTCCATGTGGAACATTTATATATATGTAATTAGAAATTGATATATATATTTAAATCTTGAAAGACATGCACATTTAATATTAAATTAAAAATTGATGATAATTCTATATAAATTAAAAATTGATCAAGTAGATCTAGATCTTCTTGGATGACAATTCTATATATAAATTAAAAATTGATCAATCCATATTTAATTGTACTGGAAAGATGGACCAAATTACATACATGATCTCAAGCTATACATGGTAAACAAAGCTAAATTGATGCCAAAATGTAGCTATCTCAAGCACCCCAAACACCATCACTATGATTCACTACAATGTTCATATATTCCAATGCACCTTAAGGTGAACAAGAAAGGCTAAACCAAGAGAACCTGGATACAATCTAACATTAACAAAATGGATAAATAATTTAGTTCTATACTTAAAAGATAGGAGCTAATATTCTTAAGCAAATTTGGATTTTAAAGATGAAATCAAATTATAAGGTGAAGTGATTTTTTATTAGGAGATTGGATTTGAAATGGATGATAGTCTAGATTAAGGTCCCTAGATATTGAAAACTTTGGGTGATGAGGAAAGGACAATATGATGTATGGACTAGATTGAGACCAAGTAACCAAATTTTGATGTTCAAGTGATGCTTTTTATTATTCAGGATGGAGAATGGATGTACGGTTGAGATGGATCTAGATGGATAATTTTTAAATGATTCTAGGATGAGGAATGCTTACCTGATGAAAATAATAAAATTAGGATGTGATGATTAGGATACATGAAAATCCAAATGATCATTTAAAATTATTGAATGTCGTGCATTAGTAATGTATAAAAAATAAAGAAAACTAGAGACAACATTTATGTCTAGATTCTTCACCACTCAAACACCAAATCAACTAGATAATTTTATACAAGTTTGTGGAGATGAATGTTCAAATGAAATGAAAGATTTGAATGTGAACTTAAGAATTCCGCGGAACATAAATAAATTTAAATGCAAAATTGGAACATAGACTAGGTTTTGTACATATTGTTGCATGTATATATATATTCAATCTAGCTCATGTATATAGGTGGAGTTGAACAAATATTTAAATTCAAAGATTTGAAAGTGAAAGTTTAACAATTCCATGTCAAACATAAAAATTTACAATCAAGGAATCTAGAGAGATGATATAAAGGAATTTCTAGAGATTCTTGAGTGAACCTAAAAGAATGAACCATGTCCAACATGTAAAAATGCAATTGGAAATTTAGATGATTTAAAGGAATTTAGGAAAAATATAGGGGTAAAAACATTTTAGAATCAACACAGGACATGGTCAGAAGCATATATATGATTAACATACATGTCATTTAAAACCATTCTAAAATGCTTGTCACGTAATACAAATCAATACAAAAGAATATAAAATTATCTAGATTTAGATCATGTGTACATGTATCAAAAACAACTTGCTTAAAATATTAGGATCTCTCTATCTTTGAGTATCTCTAAAATCAGCTTCTCTATGATCTTCAATAGGCAACCTCCACTTTTGTTTGGCACGTCCTCTTTTAGGTAAAGTTTCTAAATTTGTTTTTGTTGCCAAAACTAAGTGACTGTAATGTAGAACCTTTTGTCCTAGCCTATAATCAACAAATATAATACCATTTTTATCTATCTTTATTTGCTGATAATACGTGCCTTCAATAACAACTGATCCAATGGGATACTCTTGTCCATCACCATCTGTCATCGATTCGAACAATTTGCTTTTTGGTTGTGTACATCTTAGTAGATAGTAATCTACACCTTCCGCATTTTCAGGATCTGCAACTATAGCGAAAATATCTCCTGTACACACACCACATATTTACATATTTAAGTAAATTATACATTTCAAAGTTGTAAAATTTTATATTTTATATTTGAAACTTACTTAAACATAGAATATATATATATATATATATATATATATATATATATATAAATTTAAATCTTGATTTTAACTAAATTAATCAATTTGGACATACCTATAACAACTAAATCAGATACACGTTCGTAATCAGCTGAATATAGTGGATCATAGACATCAACATTGTCATTTTCAATAAAAGGAGGCATTGATATTAATTGTTTCATTTCCCATTGTGAAACATACCCATCTCTAATATTCTCACATTGATCAATATTTGCATTGTCCTCAATGCAATCAATACAAAAACATGATTTTTCTCTCGCATTCATTGCATAAGGCCTACTACTCCCCGTTGTCATGATTTGATGTAGATTTCTAATACCATGAATTGCTTGACAATTATAAGGATTTGATCGATCAATATCTGTTTAAATTCAAACTTGAAAATTCAATTTGAAATCATGTATGTACTTGAACTTTGAAATTCAAAATTTTAAAACAAATTTTGACTAGACATACATACCTGTAACTTCCCAAAAATATCGTGTGTTGTATGTTGAGTCGCAAGCAGAAAAATGACTTTTGCACCATTCAACAATTTCGTTTGCATTCCGTATGGAATTACCTACAAGTTACAGACAAGTTGGCACAATTTGTCACCTATTACTTTCAAAGAACTTAAAATAAAATTTAATTTAGTTAAATTAAATATATATATACATATCTAATCTTTTAAAAAGTATGAAGCTAAATTGGACATACCAGCAAGTTCATGTTGATGAAGTGCACGCTTCACACATGCTCCTGCTCCATCGTGCTCTCCTTTTCCATGTCCACTCTCATAAAAATTCCACAAAAATTTGGTGTTGCATCTAACATGTTGACTACATAACCAAACAAAGGCTTTTGCAAACTTAAATTGTCCTGTGAAGTTACAAATAATTAAACACTTGAAAACCTTGAATTATCTTCAAAAAACAATTTAAGTCTCAAAGTTTTAAAAGTAAATATAAATTAATTAAAAATAATTTAAAAACCAATGTACTTACCAACACATCCATCAGACCATATCCAATGTTGTTCTTGATTTATGCCACGTCGTCTTAGGTCTTCAAAAAACATTTTGAAACAATGAGCTACATAGCTTCTATCATGATTTGTATCATCACTGATATAAAAGTGAACCTCTTTGATGATAATTCTATCATCTTTGCTACTTTGTATTCCATCGACCACTAACTCTGCATGCCTGTAGCAAACTTGCACGAAGATTGCAACTTGCTCTGAATGATAATATTGACTTTGAATCTCAGTTTGAGGACTAAATGTATAGTTCTCAGAGAAATCTACAATAGAGAGAATACAACTTGGTGGAAAACAATTCTTTGAATAACGAAATTGTTTAGATTGCCATCTTGCACCATGATAATGTTGGATATGTGGATATATGATATTGCAAAATTTACTCATGAATTCATTGTAAGGCAATCCACTCTCTTTGAGAACAATTTTTTTGGCCTCAACTCCTGACTTCGTTAAGTATGTCTCATATTCAAATCTTTTCCAAGTAACTTGCATTTCATTATTGTCAACATGTAAAAGATTCTTCAAATCTCCACAATCATTACATACATTTTTTATACACTGAACATTGAATTCATCCGAATTTTCTAATTTTTCACATAGAAGAGACTTCACAAATTGTGTTGTGCTTCCAGGGATGGCTAAATTTCGATCAATTGTTGCCATAACTTTTCTATATGATTGTAGGTGTAGATCAAATTCAACATGATTTCGACAACAACAAGATTCACGTACTTTATTTATACGTACAAATGATGGTTGTAGTGTTTCAAACATCCTTTGACAAATCTTCACATTTAAAAATTCTTGTTTAAATGCTTCAAAAACTTCACTTTGTGTTGTATCTATAAAATGTTTTGGATGAGAAATTTTTGTACCATCATCACCTATTATTTGTATAGTATCCCTTCTATTGGAAGAAACACGAGAGTGGGTGGTCCAATATTCAACAACTTGTTTCTTTACATCTTCTAAAATTCTATCTTTTTGAGGAAACCTACAAAATATTTACCTAATTTTTCTCAAATTTTCCATCTATTTCATCTCTCTTTTCAATATATCTTTGAACAGTTCTCCTAGAAACATTTAGTAATTCAGAAATTGTTTGAACTTGTCTTCTATATGATAATTTCTTACTAGAAATTACAGTCATCAACGCTCTACGTGCAGCACTTAAATCACTAGACCGACTCTTCTTTTCAATACATTTTAATGCTTCTTGCAGGTTTTCAACAATTGTTTGTTTTAAATCTGATGACTTTTTCCTATTATCAACCCCTAACAACTCCAAAATAGGGGTCATTTCTTTTCATCTAAATAACTTTGCAATTAACTGTGCTCTTCCAATTAAAGATTTCTCTTCAAAAAATTCATCCCATATTTTTTTAGAGTGTAATTTTAATGTGCTTTCAGATAACATATCTTCAGATGAAATATTATTGAAAAGAGAACCTTCATCCATCTCCATCAAATTTTCCATACCATAGTCCAAAACATTTATATTAGTACTAGGTTCAGTTTGTTCTTGTACCTGTACGTCACCTTGATCATCAATATTTTCCATGGGTTGTTGTTCAGTAGATATTCCTTCATCCGCTTTTCTCTTTCTTTGTCTTACTCGTGTTCGTTCATACTTCCTCGATCTAGTCCTTTGATTTGCCATCACAAATTACACTCAAATTTGAATGATTGCCTACATAGAAATTTGTACACACATAAGCTTTCCATGAAACATGTACATGTAATATAACATAAATATTTTAAAAAAATTGTAACTAGATGCAAAACATAAACATAAAATATTTAAACAAAAGTTTTTAATAAACATAAACATGCAAAACATAAAATATTTTTAATTGAATAATGAATATATTTCTACACATATTTCTTTGATGTTAATATTATAATAAAAAAAAAGTGAAAACAAACTTCAAATGCATTTTCAATAAAAAACATAATCAATTAAATAAATTAAAGATCAATACACCTTAAAAATATCTCTCCTCTTCTCCAAATGCCTTTTTTTTTTGTCGAAATACATCTTGTAAATTTCAGAAATGATAAACTTTCCAAAATGTTGAAATAAATCTTCTTTAATCGAAAATAGTTGAGAAAATTTTGAAATATTTGTTATTTTCGAATTTTTTTAATTTGATAAATTTGAAAAAAAATAACTTTATTTTATTTCATTCGTTTTCGGCCGAGTAATTATCGGCCGAAAAAGTTCCGATCGATTAATTTTCGGCCAATTCCTTCCCGGCCGATAGGGTTTCGGCCGAAACTTGATCGACCGAAAACGTGTCGGCCGAAAACATCTAGTTGGCATCCTACATGGCAGCTTACTCATCATTTTTCAGAATTTTCTGAAACATTCATTTTTGGCAGAGTATTTCTCTAGTCAGATTGATTTTTTTGCAAAAAATAAAAATACCCTTTTGTAGAGCTTGAAGTGTAGAATCCAAATATATAATTTTTATAATATTTTGATTAGTTTTGATATCTTTTATTTTTAAAATAATGCAAGTAGGTTTTAAAAATTAAAAAAGACGCTGATTTGATATTAAAAAAATGATAGTAAAATTTATTAGAATGTTTTAAATATTATATGAGGCACAAGAGGAGAGAGTCTACTTCAAAAGGGTATATTTTGTTTTTTGAAAATGATTGAAAAAATTGAAATTAGTTGACGGCCCGTCAAAACTTTCAAATTCTGACATGTTTAACTTTAAAACGTTATTACGAGAAAAATATACATCAAAATGTGATTTTTTTTTTTCCCATGCACAGGATATTGAAATTACCTATTTGGAAAAAAAAAAAAAGGAGAAATGAAGTTTTTTTCATTTTATTTCTTGACGGTCCGTGAAGTCACTCTTTTATGAAATTTTCAGCATTTCAAAATTTGTCCTTAAATTGATAAAAACATATAAAAACAATTTTTTAAAATTTTAAAAATTCTGAGGAATAAACTACCAAAAGTTGTACATTTTATTAGTTTTACACCATTTTGCAAAATTCAAAACATAAAGAACCACTTTTATGTGAATTGAGAGAGTTTAGATTGCTATTGGCGTTCAGCATAAAAGTGCTTGACCACAGGTTTGTGTTTCCATAAAACCATCTAAAAACTGATATAAATCAGAAAAATAACAACAAAAATCAAATAAAAATTGATTTCCTTCAACTCAACTTCCTTTACAAGATTCTAGCTCTTGTAACCTACAAACTATCATGTGCAACCTTGCTGCAATAAAACCTATGTAACCCCATTCATATGCTGCTGCAACTTCATCTTCAGATCAAAAAATTAATGATTTTTTGGTCTTCTCTCCAATGGATACACCCCTAAGCCTTCCTCTTCAAATTTTTGGCATCAAGACCCCCTCAAAATTGCTAAAAATCAAGCCCCTTCAAGAAAGACCTCCATCATTTTCCTGTAACTCCCAAATTCTACACCCAATCTAGGATTATGCTCAATAAAATGAAATAATGAAAATATTAAATGATAAAAGCATCTTTTAACCCACTTTTGAAAATTTCCAATTCAAGAAGACAATTGATTTTTCCACTCCACTCCACTAGACTCCAAAATAGAAAAAACTATCATCACAATCTTGGGCACCCAAATTTTTGAATGCTTTAATGAGATGAAATAAAAGAGTTCATATAAACTTGTAACTACCCAAAAATCCATGCCCAGTTCTACCTTTTTTAGTTTTCAAATTTTCCAAGTCACCTCCACCATTATCTCCCACTCAGAATTTGCAATATAAATTAAGAATACAAATTTAATATAAATTATTTAAGCCTTAATATTTCATTTTATTCCCCTAATAAAATTGTTCCATAAAAAAGAATAGTAAAATAAAATCTTACTTTTTTTGGTTGATGTTGATTGCTGGTACCCCAGATGCTCTTGCATTAGACACGTCGGGTAGGATTTTTTTATTTTTTTTGTAAATATGGATTCAAAAAATGGAGTTGAGTGGTAGTACTACCCTTTAATATTGCAAGAACTCTTCAACAAAATCCATCATTGAAACTAGTACCTCTAATTTGTTCTTCTTTCTCCTCTTCTAGCACCTAGCCAGAACAAGTATCCTTTTCCTATGACAATTCTTCTCTATACGCAACATTTTCAATATGAAATTAACTCCACCATAAACCAACCACCTCCACCAAAAGAAACTCACACTCTCTTCCAATATTGTGGGATTCAACCCACCATAATTAGACCACCCCCACCAAAATGTACCTACACTAAACTTTGCAACACCAAACAAATCTTCTGCATACCAAACACCACTAGCAAACTCTGTTTGAACCAAATTATCCAAAATATTCAAATCATCATTTTTCTCAAATTTAATAAAAAATGAATCAATTTTATCCTTTGCTACAACTCTTTCATTTACACAAAAGACACTCTCATCTTCATCATAAAAATGAAAAATATTGTGTATTACCTCTTTCTCTACAACCTTTTTCTCACCACTATCGATTGCCATATATTTTTCACATTTACTCTTAGCTGAACCTTCATTTTCTAATACTTTGAAGTCCTCCAAAGGACACTCATCCACTGCTGCAACATCATTTTCTTCTTTGTTTGTTTCACTTTCTTTTTGCTTCTTTTGATCACCGAAAAAGTATGCCTTTTCCTTCCTTGATTTGGGAATAATTAATGATATATTGGACTTAATATCGCCATGGTCTAGTGTTGTGAAGTGTTTTACACATCCACATTAGGTCTTGGGCCCTTGTAAGCTGAATAAAATGCATTTATGGATGTCTTGTAAAGGTGTTGTAAATGACCTTCACACTTTTCTAGACTTTTATTAAGCATTTAAATCTAGTGGATCTATCTTTCCCTTAATTCAATGTTGTAAAATGCATTTAATTGCATTTTCACATTGATCAAGAAGGCTTGTAAATTAAACCTAGTTTTAATCTAGTGTTGTAATGTGTTTTACACATTCACATTGGATCTTGTGCCTTTATAGGCTATGTGGACCTCATTTTAATGTTGTAGAATGTATTTAATCACACTTTCACATTGAAATTTGTGTCCCTAGCCCTAATTACCCTTTATATCATCATTAATAGGACCCTAGGACCCTTATTTTTGTATCTTGAGGCATATTTTGGCTAATATCCTGACAAAAACACTTTAAAGCCCCAAAATCTTGAAGACTCACGTCAAAAACCTCAAGGTGGGACCCATTCACCATCCTTGACGAATGAGTCCCCTTAGGTGGGACCCATTTGGAAAGGGTGGTGAATGAGTCCCTTTTGGGGACTTTTTCAAAATTAAGGGGGAAATTTGCAATCCTAACTTGAATTTTGATGAATGTTAGCCTTGGGGATCAAGATAACGGTCATTTGAGTGGCTTTACTATATAAGAGAGCTCTCAAATCCTCATTTCATCCAATAAACATCATAACTTCATGTGATCAAGTCAAGCAAGCAAGAGTCAAGCATTCAAGATCAATTATAAGGCATTCAAGGGAAATATTCTTCATCAATTGTTGCAACTCAATTCAAGATCCATCATCATTTCAAGAATATCAAACCTCAAGCATGTTAGTAAGCTAGTGTTGTGGTGTAGCATTGAAGATCCAAGATCAAGCATTGCTTCATTCCTATTGTCAAAGATCAAGATCTACATCCTTCATGGCCATTTCATGTGGAGTTGCAGATTTGTAAGACATTATTTACAAGACATCATTCGAGGTAACATTGTTCATGTTTCATATCCCATGTTTCAAGTCCTTTTTTCATTGTTTCATCGTTTAGTAAATAATTACCTAAAAGGGGTTTGACAAGGCAAATCCCTATCTCCTATCAATCAACATTTTCTCTCTCTTTGTGTGATTGCAAATCTAGGTACTTTGAAGGCTTGGAGATCATTGAAGAATAGGTTTCAAACTTTTTGGAATCATCTCCCTATTTTCAAGGTAAAAATATACACAAAAAGTCAC
>VDFB02236105.1:0-22688 GCA_007258455.2 Sequoia sempervirens
TTATGATGAATTTGTGGCATTGGATGAGGTGGGTGTGATTTTCCCAATGAGATCGAGTCCCCACTGTGAAAAGGGCCATGGTGTGATGATTGGATGAAGCTCTTGAGCTGGAGCATGGATGAGGTCCCCGTGTTGCTGACATTGTAGACACTTCTTGACGTATTCATGTGCCTCTCTGTCCATGGTAGGCTAGTAATACCCACTCCTCAGCAATTTCTTAGACAAGGTCATGCCACTCGAATGAGAACCACAGATGTCGTTGTGCACCTCAGTTAGGGCAGCCGAAGCCTCCTCAGGGTTAAGACATCTTAGTAAGGTTCCTTCTATGCTTCTGCGATAAAGGGTTTCTCCTAAAATGACAAAATGAGATGCTTTCTTGATAAAGGTTCGTCTAAGGCTTGAACGCAAATCGGCGGGAATGATACCTATCCTAAGGTATGTGTAAATGTCTTGGTACCACTGATCATTCGGACCAACGATTTCACCCACAAATTCTGACTCTGGTACCTTGAATGCTGGTACGAGAAACTGCTCTACCAAGAAGTCAAATTTTGGAACATTTGGAGGGATCTCTAAGAGTGATCCAATAGTTGCCATTGCATCTGCTGCTCTGTTGTTGGTTCTTGGTACTTGCTCGAATGTGATGTCAACAAAAGATTCCTTGAGATTTTCCACCAGCCTTTTGTATGGAGTTAGCTTATCATCCTTTGTTTGGTACTCATTTTTCACTTGATTTATGATAAGCTGTGAATCTCCATATACCTTCAATGTCATAATGTTCCACTATACTGCTATCCTGAGACCTATAGTTAAAGCCTCATATTCTGCAATGTTGTTGGTACAAGGGAATGCTAGTTTGTATGATCTTGGTATACAATCCCCTTGTGGAGTGATGAAGAAGATACCGGCGCCGGACCCATGTTGTGTGTAGGAGCCATCAAAGTATAGTTTCCAATGAGTAGCTATGTCAATGTTGAAAATGGATTCATCTGGAAATTTTGAAACAAGTGGGTTCTCCGCATAGATAGGTGCGTCTGCTAGTTGGTCTGCAATGACCTGTCCCTTGATTGCCTTGCACTCCACATACTCAATGTCATATTCTGATAATATCATTACCCACTTAGCCATTCTTCCCATAAGCATTGCCTTTGAAAGAAGATACTTTAGGGGATCAATTTTAGCTATGAGTTTGATCTTGTGTGCCAACATGTAGTGTCTGAATTTTTGGGATGCAAACACCACTGCTAGGCAAGCTTTTTCAATTAATGTATAGTTTAACTCATGGCCCACCATTGTACGGCTGATGTAGTAGATGGCTCTTTCTATTCCATTTTCATCATGTTGTGCTAGGAGAGCACCAAGGGCTGCTGCAGTTGCTGAGATATAAAGGATCAATGGTTTGTTCTGAATTGGAGGCCTTAGTACTGGAGGTGTTAATAGATATTCCTTGATTTTGTTGAAGGCTTGTTCACATTTGTCATCCCATTTGTACGTTACCCCCTTGTGGAGTAAGTGAGAGTAAGGGATTTGTTTGTCTGCTAATTGTGCTATGAACCTGCGAATTGACTGAAGCCTACCTTGGAGACCTCTCAGTTGTTTCAATGTCCTAGGAGCTTCCATTTCAAGTATTGCTTTCACCTTTTCTGGATCAATATCAATGCCTCTCATTGACACTATGTAGCCCAACAGGTTTCCTGATTGTATGCCAAAGACACACTTCTTGGGATTCAAACGAACCTTGTATTCTTCTAGTCTGTCAAAGATAGCACTCAAGACCGATATATGATCCTTCCTCTTTTTGGATTTTCCTAGGATGTCATTGACATAGTCCTCAATTGTTTTGTGGATCATGTCATGGAATATTAGTGTCATGGCCCTTTGGTATGTGGCCCCAGCGTTCTTTAAGCTGAATGGCATTACGTTCCAGCAGTATGTGCCCCAAGGACAAGTGAAAGATGTTTTATGTTGGTCTTCCTCTGCAATTCTTATCTGATTATAGCCTGAAAATCCATCCATCAAGGAAAGCATCTCATGCCCCGCGGTCATATCTACAATCATATCAATGTTAGGCAACGGAAAATCATCTTTTGGGCAAGCCTTGTTCAAGTCCCTAAAGTCCGTACAGATTCTTATGCCCCCAGTTGGTTTTGAAACCGGTACTAGATTGGAGACCCACTCAGGGTAGGCGATCGTTCGTATGAATCCCGCCTCTAGTAGTTTATGGAGTTCCATCTTGACTAATAGAGCAATCTGTGGGTGCATCTTTCTCAACTTCTGTTTTACAGGTTTAGCTTCAGGATAGACTGCCAAGTGATGAACCACTACCTCCAGATCCAATCCTGGCATATCAGCATAGGTCCACACAAAATTTATCTTCCTCTCCTTTAAGAAGGTAGCCAACTCCTCCTGTTCTTTGCATAATAATGACTCAGCGTAGAATGTAATATGAGGAGTTTCTTGTGTTCCCAGATTAATGGGGTTGCACTTTTCTGCTAGCATAGCTGACTTTTCTTGGTGTATAGCTGTAAGAGGAAGATTTAATCCCCCATCCTTAGGTGCCTCAGAGAGGTTTTCACCATTGGATGCATCCTTTCTTTTTACTTTTTTAGAGTCGGAGAGTGCCACGAGGTGGTTTTCACTCAAGGACTTGGAGATTATTCTCAATTTTTTATTTTTGCGACTGAGGGATTCAATCATTTCTCCATAGTATGCATGTGTATCTAGCTCTATGATAAAACCTACCTTATGATCCCCACATGGAATGCCATCCCTAAGTCCCATGAATTCTGAGAGCACCTCATCATTTTCAAACATGTCAAGAATTGGTGGTCCTCGTTGGTCGTAATCAATCAGTTGGGGATAGACTAATCGGATTTCATTGCTTTGGTTTTTAGACTCATAAGATAAGGTGCTAATCATAAGGACATTAGTATCCTCAAACAGTAAAGGTAATCCTATTTCTGGTGACTCAGTTAAATCAGTGGGCATTCCTAAAGTCATGGAGGATTTTGGAGTAGCTACAGATTCCTGAGGAGGCGTTCGGTTCCGTCTATCCTGGGCACCTCGGCCAAGTACAGTTACCTTAGGAGTAGGATGACCAATGCCAAGATTTTTTATTTGCTTCTCAGGTATAATGGGTATTACACGCCCGTTATTATCTTGGCCTAACCTTTGGTTCCGGTTATAGCCCATCAAGAGCATCATCTTCATACCTTTGTTTTGTTCATCCATAGGCAATTCAACTGCTGGTATATCATCTCGATAGAGGAGATGAGATAAGTCCCCCTCTAATGTTTCCTGACCAAGATCTCCTGCACTTGTGAAGGTAGGGTTTCATTCATAGGAGCCTTGAGATGTTGAAGCTTCTTGTGATTGTGGTCGTCCTCTTGATCTAGGAGATTGTGGTAGCTCTCCTACTACAAAATCATTCTTAGGCATTGAATAGTTTCCACAACCATCATCTTGTATTATGACTTTGATATCAGAAAAGGTGGGGATGGCGGGGGTGGAGGGTGTCTCTGTCGCAGAAGTGAGAGTGGCAGGATCCACGTAAGGTGTTGATGGGCCTTCATCGTTCTTGGGTACTTGCGGGATCTTGTAGTATTTTGCCTCTAGATTTTTGCGGTAGGCAAATGGCTCGGGATCTCCATGGATAGTAACCTCTTGACCTTCATGTGTGAATTTCACACATTGATGAAAGGTTGAAGCTACAGCTGGCATTGCATGTATCCATGGTCGCCCTAGGAGAATGTTGTATGGTAAATCGAGGTCCAAGACCTGACAGTTGGTTTGCATGATGGCGGGTCCAACCTGGACAGGAAGCTGAATGGTGCCTTGGGCTACCCTTTCCTGGTCATCGTATGCTCTTATTGTGATGCCTTTTCCTTTGTCAATTGAATCCTCTGAAATGTTCAAATTCTTTAGAAGCTTTAAGGAGCAAATATTTAAGCCTGCACCTCCATCCACCAAGACTCTCTTGACTTTCTTTTTATTTACGTACACCTCCAGATGAAGTGCACGGTTGTGAGATGGTTGTGTGGGGAAATCTTGTTCAGAAAATGTAAGAATGTTAGGTGTGGTGATACTTGCGACCATAGCTTGGAATTGTTCTGTATCTAGATCTGCGGGGACAGTAGATGACGCCAAAGCTTCTTCTAGAATCTTTTTGTGTGCAGATGAGATTTTGAGTAACTCCATGATGGAGATATGTGCAGGGGTTCTTTTCAATTGATACAAGACATTATAGCCACTAGGGTTAGACCTTGGATTGGATGTGGAATTTCTGCTTGGTTGGGATGGTGCTGCAATGGTAACCTTTCCACCTCTTGTGGTGACTCCACAATCGGCTTGGGCCCCTTTTATGGTGATGACTCCACAAAACTCGTCTAAACAAGCGACAATACCCTCATATGTGTGGTTGACATTTTTATAAGCCCCTTTTCCTTTGTCTTGATCTTTGTTTCCTTTGTTGCCATGATTCGGCATTGGATTCGTGTAAATCTTGAGATCTTTGTTTCCTGATGGTGCTTCCACATCTATGATTTTGTCATCTATGAGGTCTTGAATTAGATTTTTGAGCCTCATGCAGTTGTTTGTTGTGTGTCCCTTGAGTTTGTGGAAGTCGCAAAGATAATTCTCATTATACCATGGTGGCTTGACTGATGGTTCTTGATAATTATTATGTGTAGGGACCGTTATCAATTTTTCATCTACCAATCTTTTCATGATTGCTTCAGCAGGTTCCCCAAGGAGTGTGTATTTTTGTTTGGGGAAGAACTTGTTTCGCTGTGGTCCTCCCTGATTATCAATGTTGTTTGTGTTTTGGTTATGGGATGGTTGGACCATAGTATTGACTTGTCGATTGCTTTGATTGGTATTTTGGTGTTGTTGTTGTTGGGATGGTGGATTGTTCTTCCATGGGGCACTAATGACAACCTTGGCGTCAACGACACCATCATTGGTTACATTACGATTCTTTGCCCATGTTCGTGGTTTGTCATGATAATTGGATGATGAGCGGCCTTCTTGATATGATGAAGTTTCTCCCTGTGTGGCAAGGGCTCGTTCGATATTGAGCACCCTAGGGATCAACTGGTCGTAAGTGGTGATGTTTTGCACTTTGAGGTGGAAGGCCAAGGGCCCATCAAGATTCGCAATGATAGTTCCCACTTGTTGCTCTTCAGGCATGGACCACTTGCTTTGATTAGCTTTGGATCACCATCGTTGTAAGAAAGCACCGAATGATTCATTTTTCCCTTGTTTGAGAGATGATAATTCCTGTAAGCTAACCTCCATGGGAGTGTTGAAGGAATAATTATGTATGAAGGCATCTATGATTTCCTAGAATTTTTTGATTCCAGAAAGTCGAGAAAACCAATCAATAGAATTTCCAGCCAAGTTTCTTGGGAATAATCTCATCAAGTACATTTCGTCGTAAGCCACCTCCATGCAATGTACTTGGAATTCCCTGATGTGATCTTCAGGGTTACCTGTTCCGCGATATTTGTCAAATTTAGGGATCTCAAACCCTTTTGGGAATGTTTTCATTTCTACGCTCCTATCAAATGGATAAGGGCATAGGTTTTTTTGTGGTTTTGGTGTCCTTCCTGATTGAAGATCAAGCACTTGTTGTGACAAAAATTTTATTTGTGCTGTGACATCCAATTGTGGATCAGGAGGTGGAATGAAGGTGTTCTGGGGGGGTGGAGTGGGTGTTTGAATGGGTGGAATGTTTTCTTGTTGTGCCATGTATGCTTTCAACAACGCTTGTTGTTGATCTTGCTGTTGTTGCGTTAATAGAGCTTGTTGCTGTGCTTGCTGTTGTTGGTCCAACAATGCTTGTTGTTGATTAGCTAGGGCTTGCTGTACTGCTTCTTGTTGCTCTTGGTATTGCTCTAATGCTTGCTGATATGCAAGTTGTTGGGCTGCTTGTTGTTGTGCGAAGTACTGCGCTTGTGCTTGTGCTCGTGCTTGGGCATCTTGGGCATCTTTTGCAGCTTGAGTAGCTTGTGCGGCTTGTGCGACTTGAGCAGCTTGTGCAACTTGAGCAGCTTGTGTGGCTTGTGTAGCTTGTGTAGCTCGTTGTTGTTGTTGTTGCAACAAAGCTTGGGCTTGTGCCGCTTGTTGTGCTTGTCATTGTTGCAGCGATGTTTGAGCTTGATTTTGCTGTGAAGCTTGAGAAGCGTGCGTGGCTATAGGCGCTTGCTGAATTGTTTGATATTGTTGGAGCAATTGTTGGTATGCTTTGAATGCAGCATTGTAATGGCTTACTTGGCTTGGTTGCAATCGTGGTGGTGGTGGGATCAGAATTGTGTTGGATGGAGTGGTGAGAGTTTGAGATGCACTTAGAGCGATGGTGGTGGTGGGAGGTTGCGATGTAAGGGGTGTGATGGGGGTAGTGGAAGTTTGAGGTATAGTGGATGTAGTGGTTGGAGTGAATGTGGTGATAGGTGCATTTGGGATGGGTGAAGTGATAGGAATGGTGGGACTAGGTGAAGTGGTAGGAATGGTAGAGATGAGCGAAATAGTGGGTCTTTGAGAGACCATATTTTGATTAGCTATCATGTGTTGGTTTGATGTGGATGGTGTGTTTGAAAGATGTGATGTACCCCCTTGGTTGGATGAATTGATTTGGATGGGGCGATTTATGTTAGGGAAAGGTGGAAGTTTAGGTAAAGGGGAGATCCCTAAACCAAAATATGGTGTTGACGTGGTGGGAGGTGTGAATGGTTTGAATGGTGGAAAATTTTCTTGTGCAAATGAAGAGACAAATCCATAAGGTCTCTCTATTTCGGATGAGCTTGCTTGTACCAAAGGTCTAGACACTTGCATGTCAAGGGAAAATGATGAGGTGGTATGGTAAGGAACCTCAGATGTATCGATAAATCCAAGTGGGTTGTAAAGTGGATTTTGATGCGTGTTGAAGAGGGTATCATCCTCATTGATAGTAGGTTCTATGGCGGTAATGGAAGTGGTCGATTATGGAAGGGTGTTTTGGTCATTTGGTACAAGAAGCGCATCCTCAATAGTGTTGAGAATTGATGGATTTATTTTAGCCATTGCGCGAAGAAACTTTTGTAGTTTTGGTTGTTTGAGCATCTCAAGAACTTCTTCCTCACTTAGTTCTGTTGGTGTGATGTCTTCCACCAAGACCTCTTTTTGTGGATCGTGTGTAGTGATAGTGAGGTCTGGAAGTGGTGTGTTTTGGATTTCTGGAATGTTTTGGCTTAGATCACTTGTGGTTGATGTTTCTTGATTTAACTCCATGTTCCTCTTGTGTTGTGATCTTGTTTGAACCATAAAAGAGCAAACTAGGATGTGTAAAAGATCAAAGATGTGAAGATGAAAGGTGTATGATATATGGATGAGAATGGAAGTTTTGAATTTGTATTGAAAATCTTGATGTGATGCTAGGTACTTTGGGTTTGCTTTGATTGATGTTTAGACTTTGAATTCTGTCTTTTGAATGTTGATGTTTGAGCAAGAGATATCCCCAAGATGTTTGGATGATGATCTAAAAAAGATAACTAATGCTCATAAAGGATAATTTGATTTAGGAGTGAGAATAGGATGTGTCTACTCACAAGCTAACCAAAAGATAGTCCAAATTAGTGATGGGAGAAGGATGCATCTATCCACCATTAATTTGAACAAAGTGATAATTCAACTAAGTATGTGCAAAAGGATTCATTCACACACTTGAGTTGAACAAGTTTGATGTTTGAAGAATTCAAAGTCTCATGTTTGAAAAGTTTTGATGTCTACCAAAGGAGCCTAGCATAGTTGTGTCAAGATTTTCTCAAAATGTTGGTGAGATGTTTATGGTTGATGATGTTTTTGATGGATGAATGTTTGTTTTGATCTTAGAATGACCCTAGTTTAGACTTTTGTTTAACAAGACCAAGGTATTGAAGAACATGTTATGCCCTAAGCAAGGTATCCAATCCCTTGAAACAATCTTGGATTTTGTGTGTAGTAAAATGAATATAAAGTGGGGTTGTCTCTTGAAGCATGTCTATAGAAATTAGCCAACAACTTTTCTCTAAAATCATATAACCTTTTGAGTCTTTGTTGATGTTGTTTTGGGCTAAGTTTCTTTTTCTTGGGTTTTTGTATCTTGACCTTGCAAGAAATCATTGAAAAGACATGTGTGGGGCTCAATTGCTTATCTTTGCTTTTAATGACTTCTTTTTACCAAATACACTTTCTTGATTATGTTTCAAACTAAAGATGTCCTATGTCAAAATTCCTTTTCTTCCCACAAAGTGTTGTGTGGGAGTTCCAAGAAATTGAGGCAAAGGGATTTCCTAGGTTAACCCTAGTTAGAGCAAATGACGATATAAATTCAAGTGTTGAGAAACCTCTAAGGACATAATCCCAAGGGAAAGCAACAACACTTAAATTTGTCAAAAGGTATTTGCTCTATCAAAAGGGGTTTGAAATTTGCATGATCATGTTTAAGTGTTTGTTTTCCAATGTTTACGAACAAGCATGTGTTTTTGTAACCCAAAAGCATGTACAATCCTATGGATGTGTAAGACAATATTTGTTGGATTCCCACTTGGACAAGTCTAGCTACACTTATCTCTAGCAGATGGTTAGATGCTTGAACCCACTAGCTCCCCTCCATGGCTCATTAACGTCAATCGGGGCAACCAAGCATCAACACCCATGAAACTCCCATGGCATGCTTTCCATCTCTACTAGAAGACTGTAAGAGTGTGGGGTGGCTTCAGAATGACCATTCTTGCACCAACAAATAGATAAAGGATTTTGGAAAATTCTAGCACATGGGTTCTAGTAACGACTTTCTATTCGTAGGAGTTGACCCAACGTGGCAAGAGTCCCCTTTCGGATCCATCTTGTCGGAGTCAACCGCGTGATATTGGCGTTTCTTCCAATATCCACATTTATATCCCGGTTGAAAATACTCTTGGCTTTAGAGTGTTACCGGTTGAGCCGTTCCCTTGGGTGATTACTTTTTCCCACAAGGCGGGCCCTCTAAGATAAACAAAAGCGAATGAAGAACAATATTCGTAACTCGATCAATCCTTGTAGGCAACAAGGAGAGAGAATGTACGCAACAAAGTCCCCACTCACACTCGCACAATAGTTTGTTCAATTTTAAGCCCAAATCGAAGTGTGGAGGTGATTGCTTTATCTCAACCCAAAGTCATGGAAAAAACCTTTTGATTCTCAAGATCGCTATAAAGCGCGAGAGAAGCGCATACGTCCTTTTCCAATGGCTTTAGTCTAAGTAAGCCCTCACAAACAAACAAAACTACACTTGTTCTTTTTAAACCCTCAAAGCAATGATGATTTTGTTTTAAAGCACCAAATGAAGTGTGAGAAATTGCCTTGTTCAATTGTTAATCCAATAAACCAAATCTAGTAAGTTGTGATCCTAAAGTTTATTTTAGCCTTTGCAAGAAATGAAAAAGGTTCTTTTTAAGCCCAATTGAAAACTAGTGTCCTAAGAAGGAGAAGGATGACAATTTTTTTTGAAGTGTTAAACAAACACTTAAGTGTTAAAAAACACTTTGATTAGACAAAATATCATCCCCATGCTCCTCTTTCTTTTGATTTTGATTTTCAACCTACAAAAGTGATCAAAATGTTAGATGAGATCAAAAGAAACAAAATGATACAAGGGTTAGATGAATCATTTACCAAAACACCCTAAAACTTAGCCAAGTTATCATGTGTTCTTACTTTAAATGCAAATTTGAAAATTTTAACTAATTTATAGTTAAGAAACACTTACACCATTGGATAGATTATGAAATTATACCATATTTAAAAAAAAAGCATAAAAAAAGACCTTCGTATGACCAAGATATGGTCATTTTAAAATTGACTCTAAAAACACTAAAATAGTGATCATATGCGGATTAATGAATAGTGCTGTCAAAAAACAGTGAAATTTCATTAAAAAACGTGTTAGATTTGAGGTATATGCCCTCCTAGCGCCAATATGTGAACCATTTGAATCTATACCTTGCACAAACAAAATAAACATGCAAACAATTAGATCAAACACATGATTAGAAACCAATGATTCCTCAAGAAATCCATTTGAAATTTGCAAAAGATAAGAAATGAAAATGAAGAACACAAATGAAACAATTAAATCCTATCTAATGCAAGCAAACTCTTGATCTCTTGAGGGAGTTGGTGCAAATAGGTGTGTGGATATTTGCCCTTTCCCAACTCCTTGAATGCAAATGTTGATTGAAGATGATTGATCCACTTGATGAAGACCTTGAATGTATGCTCCAAGCTAAAATCTGCAAAAAACCTAGCTATGATTCAATGAGATGAATGAGAATTGCTAAGTATTTTAGCATGGTAACTTTGCTTGAGATGTGGATGATGAAATGCATGGTGAAGCATTCTATTTATAGAATGTTGAAATGGAAACAAAGCCAAAATAGAGCAATGTGGGACAAAGATTTGGCCAATGGCAAAATGCCATTTGTCCAAATGTGATTGGATGAGGAATGAGCAAGTTTTGACAAATGTGCCAATAAATGCATTTTTGAATTTGAATTTTGAGAAAATACATTTAAGAGGGGGAAAGAAAATTGCATTGAATGCCACTTGGCTCAAGGCAAGGATATGTAAGAAGAAGTAAATGCCTTGTTGGAAGGACTTGTAAGAGAGAGTAAATGACATGTTGGAAGGACATCTCATTCAAATTTTGAATTTGAAATAGAAGAATATTCCTCCAAAAGATGCTTTGTTGAGGGAAAATGGAGATTTAATAAATCAATAAATTGATTTATTTGTGCAAGTGGAGATATCTAGAGAATGCAAGTGGGTGAGATTAGTATTTAATCATGGTTAGATTAAATAAATGATGATTATGTTAGTTTAATGATGATTAGGTGAGTTGACTTATTTTGACTTATATTTTTGGATTAATTTAAATCAAACAAGAGAGGAAATTATTTAATGAGTTTAATTAAATAAACATGTTTTGATTATTTAATTAAAGAGATTGAAGTAAGATTAAATTAAATAAGATTTTAATTTATTCAATTTAATAGATAGACTTTAGAGATTTAATTAAATAAAATTAATTATTTAATTAAAATAGGGATAATTAGATCAAATGAATTGATTTAATTAACAAGGGAAAGTGACTTAATTAGACAAAAATAATTTATTTAATTAAGAGATGAAAATTGATGAATTTAATCAGATAAGGGAATTTGATTAAACAGTTAGACCGAGGGATGATTTAGGAAGAAACGATGTTAGTAGATCAGAGTTAGATGCGCAATGTCAACTTGTACATTTTGCGTGTCTACAGTTTCTAGTGATGTGATGGTTATGAAAAAAGACTACGAATCTAGAATTTATACTCTTGAGGAGAAGACTGAGAAAATTCTTGACAATCTAGATAAATTGGTTAAAGTCAACCAAACTTCTCTTTACAATAATGTGCAAGGTCTCTCCCTCCTAAATGAAAAATCATGTAAATGGATTGGGGAAATGATAGTTAAAGGGAAAGAGGCTAATGGTGATAAGGTTGATGAGTTGAAGGGAATTTAGGGTTTGGCTATTGATGTTGGTCTAACTATTCGTACTTAGAGTAAAACCAAGAAAAAAATTGAGATCCCTTCTCATGAACCAGTTGAGGTCATTGATATATATGAGCATATCATAACTCAAGATTTGGAAGCGACCAAGATCTTGAAGCACCTACAGTAGGAATCTATTTTTTGTTGTTGATGTCTCTAGTTTTTTTTTTGTTGACTTGTTGATGCTAGGCTGCTTGTTTTGTTTCATCTTAAAGCAACAGGTTTTTGTAAAGGGTTTCAGGTCCCTTCAAAACCTGTTTTTCCTATAATAAAAAAAATTATCATTTCTCTTGGAAAGTTAGTGCTACACTCTATATTAATCGTTGCCCATTAATAATAATCTTTGCTTAATGTGACTTGCTTCTCCTTAGGAAAATCACTGATCCTTTTTAACCTTCTTCTCTTTTCTAACTTGGGAAATTTAAAATATTAAATACAAGTTTCATTATCATATTCCAAAGGGGGTCATGTAAGAGTTTATGGTGAACTCCTCAACACCCTAAGATCACTTGCAAGAAAATAACTTCAACAAGAGAAATGACAAGAATATCATCCTATGATTATGGATGCAAGAATGTGAAAATGAATATGGCAGCCAAAATGAATGTGGCAATGTACATATGAAGCCTTGCTTATATAGGAAAGGTGAGGAATAAGATTAGACAAAATCATGACAAGTGTCTTAATCCTATCACATGAGATAACTAACTCATAACAACCTAGGACACAAACATTAAATGAATGCCAACTAGTAAGATAAGTTACAACTAATGCTAAACTAGAAAGATTCCTTCCTAGGACCTAGGTGGACTTAACATGTAAATAGGACCTATATAAATAAAATACCTATTTACAACAGTAGGTTAGCCCATAACTAATGACCATTGATTTAAATTAATTTTCATATTGGACACCATTGAAGGAAATCGACAAACACTAAATATTAAGTTTCTCTTTCACATATTTTGGTCTTTGGATTACATTATTTACTTGAGTTTATTTGAACACGATCAATGGCCTTTGACCTTCATACAATTTTTTCCATACACCTTTGACATTAATGACAATTAATCCAACAATCTTGTCCATCCACTTTGACATTAATGACAACTACCTTGTCAATCATCCATACACCTTTGACAATTACTTCGTTCATTTGCTTTGACATCAATGACAATATTCCAATAAAACTAGCCAATAACATTAGCTATTCCATGAATGACATCTTCATCTCAGAATTCCAAAGGGAGCTCTAGAAGATGAACCTGTAGATAGGGAAAAATCCAAAGGTTTATATGTTAAGAATAACAATAAACTAATTAACTCCTATCAAGCACCATGAAGTACAAACTAGAATGAAAATAAAAATAAACAAAGAACATGCAAACCACTTTTCAAACTTAGATTCGATTGACCTCCATGGCTCTTCTCCATCTGCATAAGAATGCAAGATTTTGAAGGTTGATTGTTGAAGGAATGTTGGTTACTCAATTCTGCAACATAACAACCTGATGAAGATGATAGATGACGATGGATGGAAGATAGAAGAATGGTTTTGACAACATAAGGATGTCTGAAGAATGTGATCCAAATGGCTTGTGAAAGGTTAGATTTATGGATTTTCGATGTGGACAGAGATAAGATTTGATAAGATTGATAAGGATTTGATTTTTGACAAAAGAGGAAATACAATGAGATGAGATAAGATGTTCAAAAGATAGAAAGATTTTTATTTATTGTTTTAAACGAATTAAAACAAGATGTGAAAAGATAGAAAGATTTTGATTCTCTTTTAAAGGAAATAAATCCTGAAAAAGATGAGAAGGATAATTGATGAATTATCTAATTAAATTAATTAGATACACATGAGTTTCAATTTTGGAAAGAAAGCGGGAAGATCCTTTTAAGATTTTATTAATTAATGCTGAATTTATGATTTCATTAATTAAATAATATAAATTATTTAATTAACATTAGAAGAATTAATAGAAATGATTTAATTAATTAAATAATAGAAATGATTTAATTAATTAAATAATAGAAATGATTTAATTAATTAAATAATAGAAATGATTTAATTAATTAAATAATAGAAATGATTTAATTAATTAAATAATAGAAATGATTTAATTAATTAAATAATATAAATTATTTAATTAACATTAGAGGAATGGATGTAAATGATTTAATTAATTAAATAATATAAATTATTTAATTAACATTAAAGGAATGGATGGATTATGCATAGGAAGGGAATAAATGAAATTAGTCAAATAAATAATATTTATTTAACTAATTAGATGATGACATGGGTCCCTAGGGAAAAACATGATACAAGATGTCTAAATGATGCAATGTTGTGACAAGGTATTGTAAGAGGACAATTTTTTGATGTCTACATTTTTCCCCTCTTTGAGATGATGTTCAAGATGATGAGATTTGTGTCAAGTAACATCATTTCAAAGAAGTTAAGGTATGGATAGAGGAAAATGGATAATGATAGAAAGATAGGATGATGGAATGATGATGTTGATGCCCCCTCGAGAGGATAGGCAGGTTGAACAAACACGGGTAGGCTCTCGAAATGAAATGATAAGAATAGACAAGATAAATGATGTAAGATAGAAAGTGGATGAAGGAGGTGAAAGTATGCACTATGCACCAAGATATAAGGACCAAGGTGATGATGTGTCTTGTGCCCCAACATAATACAATCTTGTCTAGACGTATGAGAAAGTAGACTTAGAGCATTAAAGTCCTAATGCATAAAAGGTACGATATAACCTTAGATGCAAAGGATAGTGCAAAAAGCTACACCAACATACAAAAGATATGAATATTAGCTAGAATGATATGGATTTGATACAAATGCAAGATAAAATGATAACACACACAAGCAAGCAAGCAAGCATGCACAAATGATACAAAAAAAAACAAGGTCTTGCCCTTGTCAAGCAGTAAACCATTGATTGATAGATAGATTGATGATGATGATAGTGTTGTCATTGTGGGGAGTGACATATCCCTAGATCAACACAAGGATGATGATAATTGATTGATTGATTGTTTGATTTGGTTTACGACAAGATTAGGATCAAGACCAAAGGATGTGATTGGATAATTTGACAAGATTGATTGACTTGATTGGTATGGATTAAGGATTGACTTGCATTTGGATTATTGTGTGGATTGATTTGATTGATTTGATTGGATGAAATGGTTTTGATGAAGATAATTGATTGGATGACAAGATGTGATGAAAGGGTTTTAGCGCATAGAGGTCGCAGATTAGTGCTTTTAGGAAATGTACCTATTTGATGAAAATCATGATGTTTATTGCTTCTTTGGTTAATAGATATAAAAATTGTCTTGTCATCATGTTGATATGGATAGAAAATATGATAAAGAATTGATAACTTTGTTTCCCAAAATAGAAATCAAAGAGTAGATAGCTGATAAATTTGTCTTCCTTGAATGAAAAACAAAGAGTAAATGATTGATATATCTTCTGATAAATTTTCTTTCTACGATAGAAAATAAATAGTATGATGTTTTGATTGTTGACAAATTTGCATTCTTGGAAAAAGAAAACAAATAGTAATTCATGGTAGAGCAGATTGATGTGGTATTCAGATAGATCGATTTAGCATTGAGTTCATGATATGAGTCACTTAGATAGAGCACTTGATATGGTTCACTTGATATGGGTCACTGTTATGGTTCATTGATATGGGTCACATGATATGGTTCACTTGATATGGGTCACTAATATGGGTCATTGATATGAGTCACTGATATGGGTCACTTGATATGGGTCACTGATATGGTTCACTTGATATGGGTCACTGATATGGGTCACTTGATATGTGTTGGGTAAAAATTATGTAATCAACTATTCGATAGATTACACAACTTGGACTTCAGCCATAGCTATGTGAGATGTAAATCTCTCCTCTCGGAAAGGGGAGACGCCCTTCTTACTGCTGACAGAAGCGATAGTAAAACAAACAAGTAATTATAAAATGTACACAATACTTACAAAGTGGGGGGGGGGTGTGTTACATTCATCCTTCTCTCTTTTTTTAGAGAAGATGTTTACAATGCTTCACTGTTGGAAGTTCACAATTCTTAACAACTTTAAACAATCAAGTAGCAGTAATACCAATACCTCTATCTTGTCAAAGAAAAGTGTAGAGTTACCAAAAGTAATTAACAATAAACAAATAAAGTAGAAGGGAAAGCTCACGAAGGCACAGAGTCGTTCCGTAGCTTTATCAATGTTGGATATGTGAAAATGTATCGTTTGTCACGTTAGAAGCACAAAGTCTTCTTAGACGCAACAATTCCTCGAACAACATGAACAATTACAAGCACAAAGTCTTGTAGATCATCCAACCAAAGTATCAAAGAGCATGAACAACTACAAGCACAAAGTCTTGTAGATCATTCAACAATAGTATCCAAAGAACATGAATAATTACAAGCACAAAGTCTTGTAGATTATTCAACTGAAAGATACAAAATCACAAATGCAAATCTAAATAATAGATGCAACACAAAGTTTACATAAATTACTTAGAGTCCTTTAGATTCCATCACCTAATCACCACCAAATAAGATCAATTGGTAAGATTATCGAATCCAACGCAAAGTCTGGTTTGCAATCCTCTTCTTTATTGATCAAATTTCATTCACAAAAGCATTAACACAAAGTTTCACAATTCTGCTTCAAAAAGGGCAGCACTTCGTTGCAAAATACTAAAGGATAAATTTACAATAGAAATCCCTCACATTATATAGAAAGAGGGATGAGCAAAATTAGGAAACTAATTGAGGAAATTAAAGAAAATTAGGTGAGAGATTTTAGGAGATCTCACCTAACTTTGACCAAAGTCAAAGTGTAATTTGTTTTCAAAAGATTACATCTTCGAACTTGGTGTAATTACAATTTACAAAAAGACATCAGATGTTAGGAAATATTTACAAGATGCATAAAGGGATCCGCAAGAAATGTCTAACACTGGAGATCATGAAGCTTCTTCATGTTTCTTCGCTTTGGGCACGAAAGTCTCCATATTTCCTCCTGGTCTCCTGCACAAACTTCTCATCTGGACCAACAGTGTAATCCACAATGGTGTGAATTCTCATGATCAATCTAATGACAGATGAGTGAACCTTCTTGCATCTATCAAGATGTGTCTTCAGGTTATCCAATGTGAGCCTTGTATCACAAATGACGTTCAGTGAGGCTTCTGAAAAGTCTGAACTATCAATCAATTTCATGATGGCTTCTTTGTAGATCTGAGATATTTCTGTGGCCAGCAGGAAGATACAATTTTCCTCAAGAAGTTGACTGGGCAACTCTTTGATACCTTTCTCAAGAATAACACGATGTCCTTTGACATCTTCCTGTACTTGGTGGAGATCTTCCGTAAGAGATTGAATTACTTGAATTCGATGTTTCAAGGATTCTCTTACCTCAACAAACTTTTCTTTGTCAGGAATTACCCCAACTTCCACTAATTTACTAATTCTCGTCCGCAACAATTATAATCTGAGATCCGTGTTCAATGATCTTCTCAACAAAATCATACAACACTCTACCTTTGGAGGCGAACTTCTCAACTTTCTTGACAGCTGGGTCTTCAATAATTACCACTGTTAGCGGTTGTGCATTACTTGGAGAACCGATAAGTCTCTTTACAACAATGGCATAATGCTCTGCCCTCTATTCGTACATATTGTGAGCTTGCTCTACTTTATCCAGTCTTCCAGCCAAGATATCCAATGTCACTTGTGCATCGGCCTTTGCACTTTCATTGGTAACCGTGCCAAGCTTGACCATTATCATCGTGTAGTCTTCCATATTGACATCACCTTCTGCATGCGGTGGTATGCCAATTTCCGCATACTTGTGGCAAGACTTATCAACGTTTAGCCTTGAGTATACTTTTTCCTTTTTCTTCACTTTTTCCTTTGGAAGACTATCTCTTTGAGGTCGAGCCCTTTAGGAGAGATCATTTGCTTCTTCCGCTTTGACACTTGAGATATTAGCCAAGGGGGAAGGAAGGAGGTGTGAGCTTCTGGATTCACTATCAATTCAGTTGCCATTGCTACTTCTGAAGTTATTGTCACATTTGAGGTTACCATGGGTATTGTGACAATAGAAGAAGTGTCTATCATCATTGCTCTTGTAGTTTGCACATTGAGCTGATTACGCATTGACTCATTCATGAAACGATTGAATTCATTCTTAGAAGTGATATCATATGTTGGTGAAGACAGGCTAGGAATGGAGGATGGAGGGCTTGACAGTATATCAACCGTATGAATGCTTGTTACTGAGGGAGTATCACGCGGGGTTGATGCTGCAGGGATGGTGGATATCTCAACTACAGGAATGCATGTGGTAGGAATAGGTGATGAGGGAACAGGAGGTGGAGGAGTTCTTGAATTTGGAGGGGTATGAGGAACATTGGAAGTCACAGGCAATGATGTTTTAGGAATTTCCTCAACTTCCTTCTCAAGAGAAGTAGTTCTTTCTTGATCATGCCCGGGTTCCTGTTGATCACCCTCTTGTCTCTCCAATCCTGGTTCACCTTCAAAATCACCTTTAGATCCTTCTTCAGACTCTTGCCCGCTTTTAGAAACCTCTTCTGCATCGGAGTCTGCTTCTGCTGAATCTTCATCTTCAGTAGATTGATCACTTGAAGTTCCTTCTTCATCAGAATCTACCTCCTTTGGAATAGACTTTTTACCTTTAGAGCGAGATGGATTGGATTCTATGATTTCTGTCTCTGGGATAGACTCGGTATCTTTCTTGCCAACGCTAAACTTGATCCTGGGACCTCTTCATGAAAAAGTGGGAAGAACCGCTAATTTATTTTTGTCGCGGAGTTCTTGCTGTTGGTGAGCTTTTGCTTCAGATTCTTCTCCTTCCAAGTCTATTCTGAAACTTTTCATTTCATAACCATGCTTATCTAACCATTCTGTAGTGTTGGCTAGGATTGGATTCAATCTCTCTCTCATGCTGGTAATTTCTTTCCTAGACCATTGAATTGTAGGCAACGACCTTTTAGCAATTCCTTGCTCATCATAGACAACATTCATGATATAACTAGGATCTGCAAAATCCTCTGGTAGGTCAGCAATATCAAGATCTCTGATCTGCTGAACAGTCAACCTGTAATAGTCCATTTTACGAATGGCTTCTTCATCTTTGCAATTAGCCTAGATGTCTTCAAAACTGTACTTGTGATGATGACACTTTTGTTATCTTTTTTTGACATTTTGGTAATCAAAATCAAACCTATACCTGTAGGTCTTGATTGTCATGATCTGCATTTCAACATAAACAGACTTAGCCTTTTGTGTAGTTGGGATAGTATATCGGCCAATGGTCAGTGGGAACTTGAATCCACGCTTGTGGTTGTTTCTTCATTCCTTTTGCATTGAAATCAACTATCTGCATGTTTCCATGAGAACCCACTTATCCGAAGGATAACGTGGCAGCATGTAGGGACAACTAGTGTAGCACCCTACTCTCAAGTAAGTAAATGTTGGGAATTGAAGAAATAGGCATCCAAATTTACTTACCACCTTATAAGCCTCATTAGATACCCTCCTTTCAAGAGCTGGATCAAAATTGAAAAGAAAAGGCGCGAAGAAAGTATCTGTGACCCACCTGAAGTGATGAAAGCTTTCCTTCAGTTCTAATTGATAGAAAAATCTGTACAGAGGTACCATCATCCGATTCCCTTTTGTAGATAGACCCGAGAATTGCCTCATTATAGCCACCACATACACCAGGTAAGAAGTCATATAAAATTTTAATGTGGAAGGAGCATTGATCAGTTGTTCATTTATTGCATCACTGATCTGTTTACCCCAGTCAATATGCACCTTCTATCTTCTTATGATCCTGATGTATTCATACATCCAATCATGAAAAGTGGATGATTCCAGCAAGCCTTTCAATCTGCTTAAAAATGTGATCATATCTTTGACGTCATCCTTGAAATCACTTCACAGGAGTCCCTTTGGCCATCTAGAAATAGATGATCTAGGCTTCTATAACCATTGAGTATTTATTAGGTTTTTAGCTTTATTGGGATCAGCGTCAAAAACCTCTTGTGCTTTTTGTATAGAAATATCAATGTATTTCTCCATATGAGGAACCTTAAAAACAATGTCAAAGAAATCAGGATCGAGTCTCAGAATCTCGTGCCCAGAAGAATCGATCACACTTCTACTTTCTCTGATGTAGTGAGACGCCACCTGAAGAACAAACTCCGTATTATGTGCAGCTGTAGGAAACATAGCTACCAAATGCAAGTTATTGTGTACAATTGCTCTCATTGGGTCAGGAAGAGGCTTTTCATCTCTGTTTGCTTTGCAAATTCAACCAAGTCTTGATGGCCAACCTCTGTATCTTTTATCTCTTCCACCTTGGAGACCACTATGGTCAGTGGATAGACACCTTGATATTTGTACTTCATTTTGCTTTTTTCTTTCAAAGAAGACAAAGGTTTACTGGCAGTCATCAGAAACAACTAGAAATTTGATAACTCAAACTTTGAAAATCCTTGAAATGAGACTACAAGGTGTTGAGTTAGAACAAACATTAGTCATTAGGTAGCATGGGGATGCGCAAAACGAGCAACAATGATGGGAAAGCATGGAGCGGATGACAAGGCACACAAAATGATGCACAAAAAGGAAGGAACAAGGTTTAGGAGTGAAATGGACATAAATGAAGTTCATGTAGAAAAAGATTGTAAAAAGTGTAAGGGCGCTAAAATTCAGTGCCCTTACATTTTTGGAGATTTCAGTTTTTGATGCAGGGGCGCTAAAAAATAGCGCTCCTGCATATCTCAGAGTTAGAATTTATTTCAACATGTTCAACATGTCAGGGCGCTAAATTTTAGCGCTTCCGCATCTAAGACATGATTTTGTAAAACAGATGTAACAATGCATGAAAACGGTGCTTGGGGTTTGCAAATTTTTTGTCTGCATGGAGTTGCCATTGAAATTATTTTTATCATCATTGTAAAAGTGTATAAGAGCCAAATAAACCCTCTTTCAAAACAAGAGATTTCTCAATGTTCTCACCAAATTGTTATAGAGAGGACGACAAGGAAAGATGTTAGCACAAAAAACGTTGGAGTGAAAAGCAAGAGGAATGCATTGGAAAACAAAATGCAAGAGTTCCATTGCGTGAGGGTAAGAGGAGAAAATGTGTGATGGAGAAAACAAAAACGCGTGGGAAGAAAACAAAGAGAAATGCGTATATAAATCTTAGAAATATACAAAAACAAATGGAGAATAAAGAGAAAGCAAGGGTAACAACTTACTAAGATGAAACACGAAAAACGCTGGAGAACTTCGAATTTCCAAAACATGTGATTGCAGCTTGAGATGAACTTGCCCTGCAAGAAGAAAAGAAGAACAAAGACCATAAACAATGAAAATGGTGAAATAAAACACATTTAAGTGAAAGAGAAAATAAAAAAACCTAACTCAAGTCGAGCAATAAATTTAGGCACGAAAAGTGGCACGATTGATGAAAAATGCGAAAATCATGAAGAAATGCGCCAGAGCCAGAAAAAGTTTAAGTGTCAGGAAAAAGTGTAATAGCGCTAAAATTCAGCGCTATTACATTTTTTAGAAAGTTCACTTTCATGCAGGGGCACTAAAAATTAGCGCCCTTGCACTTTTCATCCTTAGCCAAATTTTGGTTTGAGAGCAGGAGCGCACTTTTTCAGTGCAACTGCATTTTTCGCAATTTGCTAAGTACAGGCAGTGAGACTTTGCGAAGGGGCTTGTTTCAAAGGTCTTCACGAGGCGAACATAGAGGGATGCTCAAATTGAATATTTGAGACTTTGGAACGCATTTGGAGGTTGCTTGAAAATCACTTCGTTATGCGTACTTGAACTTCATAAATCCTAGGAAACAGACAAGTTTCGTAGGGGGTTATCTGTGGAACGAGCGCTGCTAGATTCTGTGATAATAGTTGGCTCCTGCTGGGGATCTTCCTTTGGTCATTCTTTGAAAAGAATGAAGGAAGAAGAATTGCAGAATTCAAGTGCCTTTATCCATCCATTGGGCTTAGAGTCAGGCGATGACGACAACATAACATAAAACATAAAGACTCAAAAGGACTTAAAAATAAAAAGTATTTACATACTGTGGACATCAAAATCTGCATTTGGTTAGTTTAAAATACAACAACATTTCAACATCCATATGGAATAATAAGTCATGTTAATCATGCTATAAATAAAACAAGGGAAGCCAAATAAAAGCATACAAAAACATGACATTAAACCTATCCCATATTGGATTGGTGTCACATGTGCTAGTGACCCTTTCCCAATCCTTGATCAAAAGCTCAAGATGATGAATTGCAAATGGAGATGGTGGAGTGATGATGAACAAGATCAAATCTCAACTGAAGAGAGTAACCTTGCAATGAAATTGTGAAGATTGTGAAAGATTTGCTTGAGGATGATGCACCTATTTAAAGATTTTCAAAATGTTGAATGTTGAAGAGGGACCAATGTGGGATCAAAAACAAGCCAATGAATTGAGGACACTTGTCACCATGTGATTAGTTGATGTGTGTGCAAGATTTGGGAAGAGTGCCCAAGAGGGGGAAATTTTGAATTCAAATTTGCAATAAATTTTGAGAGGGGGACAAGAAAGAAGAGCAATAAATGCCCTGTTTGACTTGTTATGGTTGAGGGAAAATGATTGTTTTAATAAATCAATAAAATTGATTTATTGTGCAAGTGGGATGGGATTAGCCTTAGATTAGGATTAGATTAATTTAATGATGATTATGCTGATTTAATGCTGATTAATTGATTTGACTTTTTGGACTTTGGAAAATGATCTAAGATTTGATTTAAATGGCTTTTTTGATTTATTTAATTAAGTGGATGATGCAAGATGAAGGTTGAATGCTAAGATTTATTTGATAAATGAACTTATTTAATGAATGGATGAAAGTGATGAATTTGCCTAATGTAAGAGCTAATTTGACCGAATCTGATTGAATGCATAATGTGAATTTTGCATGTCTACATTTTGCCCCTCTTTGA
>VDFB02236108.1:0-63551 GCA_007258455.2 Sequoia sempervirens
TTAGAAAAAAAGAAAGTTAGTAGATTAGTTAGCAAGCTGGGGGATTTAGAGGGTAGAGAAAATCAAGAAGTAGAGTAGGAGTTAGAAGTTATTTTTATTCTGAGTAGTCGTTGTAATACAAAAAAGACTCGAATTGTTGCTATCTTTGGTGATTCAATACAACTGAAGACATTGTGTTCTTGGTGAATTCTTTGTGTTGATCTATCTTGCATGGTTCTTGCTATTTATCTTTTGTGAATTAGGAGAGTAGAGGAAGAAAGGTAGAGGATGGGATATCGAAAAGAAATTTAGGGTTTTTAAGTAAGTTAGACATTTTTTTCAATTCAGCAGGAGGAGGAGGTGATGTATCTTCCTGATTTTCTTAGCATAGATGGAGATAATTTGAAGACATGGGTTTCTGTACACTGGTGATCTTGCCAGATTTGTAAATGTTGCTTATCTATTTCATTGACAATAGGAGCAGCCAGACTTAAACCTACTTTATATTATGCTCTAGAATGGTATTCATTTTGGGTTAATCATTTGATTTGAAAAGCTTTCAAGGAATGAAATTTTATCTTATGTTTTGTTTGAATGATGATTTTCAATCTACTATTAAAGTTTGCACTGTGAATGAATGAAACTTTGTATCAATTACAGGTTAATTTTATTTTGCAGTTCTAGTTTAGGAATTCCTTGGAAGGTAACAAGTCTGATTAGTTGAATGAATCAACATTCTTTTTAGTTTGAAAACCTTGATCTATCTTTTTCTATTTCTTTAAAACCCCCGGTTAAAGTAGGTTTAGATAAATGTTTGATCTTGCAACAATCCAGAAGCTCAAAACCAACAGGCCCCTTGAATATTATAGTCATATTGACCACTTCATGAAACAACAACGTTGTGAACCAACATCAAGGACCTTGGAAGGTGATCAATTTGATTACTGATTGTCTCTTTCAGTAGAGGTGAGATACTTTTACTTTTATCTTACTTGCATGTCATGGGTCAACTTGGCACCTCAAATAAAGAGTTCAAATTAGAGCTTGTTAGTACAAATATAAACTCAACATTGAGTTCAAAGGGTTCAAGAAAGTCATTTTTTCCTTTTGTTTCATCCAAATTAGTCATATGAGGCCAGATCTATGATAGTTTGAAGTTGAAAGGTGGTTGTCAAATCTAGGAAGCAGCTACAATTTTGGAGCACTTTGGGTCAAAGCAAACCCTTCCATCACGTTCAAGAGGTTGAAAAATCCCAAGATTGATCATCAAATCATCAAAATCGAAGCACTTGCCCCGGACCCTCAAAAAAATTCCCCTCCTTGACATCGTACAAATGACCATACAATCATATGGTCATATAGCTTAGTCACAAAGAAAAAATGAGCAATACGAGAAAAAAATTACAAAGATAGAATAATTTCAACAAAAATTTCAGATTCGTTTATATATTTTTTTTAAATTTTAAATAAAATCAAATATATATATATATAAAAGATTGCAATCATAGTCTATAAGCAAACGTTGTAGATTCAAGCACACAATTTGTTCGAGATGTGCCATGTGGCATGCCCAGGGAAATTCGTGCAAGCCCCTACATTCAATTAGTTTTTCACATCAATCACCAACAAAGAAAACAAGTGGATATTTCTTGATGCTTGCTAAAGATTCCATGCCAATAATTATTTTCAATGCATGAAATATATCGGGTGAATATTTTATTAGAGAGAATCTTTCACCCAGGAAGAGCATATTCCAACATGATGACCATTTGACCATCAAGTTTATATTATGCAAGTGTTGACATAAACAGTCCTTAAAAAAATTTGTCCCCCCTTCAGAGTTGGAGTTTTCCTTTTTGTATTCCAACTTCAGAGGCTCATAGCTCAATCATTCGATTTCTTCGAGAAATATTTTTTATTTCGGGTAGAATTGCATGCTCTTTGTAACTTGGTGTAGTTGATTTTTTATTTTGGTTCCTAGTTTTTCCAAAAATTATAGATTATAACAGGTGTTGCTAAGTCGTCCTTGTTTTGAGAACTTTCAAGGCTTTGTTCTCACTCCTACAATAACATTTTTTGGTGATTTTATTTTTGAAAGTGCATAATTCTTGTGTATTTTACAATGGTATGAATAAAGTGATCTCATTCTATGTAAAAAAATTACTATAATCTTGTAACCAAATTTTGCATCTATAAGCACTAAGATCAAGTCCACTTCATTGTTTTTGGCAAGTGGCGCCTATAATCGCACTAAGTATAAAGTTAAAAATTATATATTGTTAGGGGGGTTTCTTGATTGAGTAATTTGGGGGGGTAATCTTGTAGTGGTTAATTTGTTTTCTATTGATTGTTGTGTGTTCTTACAATGGAGAAATATCGAATTGAACTCCTAACTCCATATAATTATTCTTCATGGAGAAAATCAATATGAAATTATCTCATGGGAAAGGATTGTCTAAGCTATCTAAACAAACCATTCATCAACTTACTGATGTTAAAGAATTAGAAAAATGGGAGGTTGATCATGAGAAAACACTTAGATGCATATGTTCATTAGTCTCATTTGATTTACAATTTCATATTGAATCATGCAAAGCACCTAAAGAGGCTTGGGAGAATTTTGAGAAATTGTATGGTAAAATTGATAAGATTAGGGGATAACATAATGATAATGATTTGATGAATCCTAGTCACAAGCATTGTTAGCTAATGAGCCTAAGGTGCAAAAAGAATCAGGGAATCCTAATAAGAAACAAAAGAAGAAAAACAATAAGCCACATAAAGAATCTGAATCCTTTCCCTCTAAAGGGGAATCATCTAAGGAGAAGCCTACATGTGCATATTGTAAGAAAATAGGGCATGATAAACATCAATGTTATTCAAAACAAATTGATGAGTTTAAGCATCTTCTTAAGAAGCATCAAATCAATTTCCCTTCAATGTCAAAGGATTCATCTTCTTATTCTTCTTTATCAAAGTCTAATAAAAGAGGCAAGCACTTTTTGTAGTTTCAAATTCTAAGTCAAAAAGGTGGATATTCGATTCAGGAGCCTCACATCATATGGATTCATCTAAGAGTATGTTCTCTTCAATTGAATCTTGTTCATCACAACACATCCTGATGGCTAACTACACATATATGCATCTTTTTGGGGAATGGATCCATTGACATGGATGACAAAGCATTTAATGATGTTCTTTGTGTGCCTTCGTTATCAACCAATATCATTTATATCTATCAAATCATATACGATGGAGTAGGAAAGTGTGTTGAGCTCACACCCAATTATGTCATAATATGAGATTTGCATAGAAAAGATATCATTGCAATTGGGGTGGTTGATCACCAATATCATGTCTACACCTCACATTTTTCTCCTATTGTTTCTTTGACATATGTTCACATTCAAGCATCTAGTGTGGACACTTTTGAGGAGATTCAGTATGATCATTTGAATCTCAGCATTCTTTCATCCACTAAGGATTTAGAGATGTGTGTTGATATTACATCTCCTTCATCTACTATTTATTTTTATGTTGCGTGTGTTGCCATAGTGTTGGCTCCTTGTGATTCAATGTAGCAGGACATTCTTTGTCTTCCAAAGATGGCTACTTAGAATGAGTACTTGACAGACATTGTTGGTTTGTTTTGTGAGTCTTGCATTTCAAATTCGAGAGACACCATTGATTGTATTTATCTTCTCTTTCATGGAGATTATCCTTCTTTAGTTGAACTATGAGGGAACACTCTAACCCTCTTGTTCATTCTCTACATGATCATTCTTCACAGTTTGACATGAGTGTGGAAAATTTTTCACAACATTTGGAGGTAGCTTATTTATCTTTAGAGGAGTTATCTATCTTTGGATTGTGTTCTATAATAGTTTCTAGGAGATTCTATATTCTCATCTTCTACAGTATGACAAAGAATGCCTATTTGGAGTATGACTACTTTCAAAATTGATATGGAGACACTTGAGCATTCTTCAAAGACCACCAATCATTCATCTTCCAACATATTCATTTTTGGAATGGGAAGACATCATATATACTATCTTGGTTTTTTTTCTTCGTAAGGGGAAGAATGTTGTTCGGTGATCTTGGATCATCTTCAACATTCAATCTCAAGAATCTACCATCATTGTAGAAGATTCTACATTGAGGGGGGTCTACATGGTCTCTCTTCTTATCTCTTATGGTGGGGTATTTTTCCTTGCATGGGGTTTTGTCCTTCTCATTCTTCATTGAGAGCATTTTTTTCATCTCTTTTGGGGAGGAGTTTTATCCCACTTGGTTTTCTTTTTTTCTCTATTTGTGAGAGATTGCATTTATACATGAGTACCTAACATGGCCTTGTAGTTGAGACCCATATTTACATCATCTACATAATAATAGACTCCATAAGTTGTAATTAAGGGCAGTGTTGGTGTAAATATGTGTTTTATCTAACTAGTTCATTAGTGGGTCATATTTACATGTTAAGTTTACTTAGGTCCTAGGAAGGAATCTTTCTAGAAAGGTGTTAATTGCCATTAGATCGTATCTTATCATTTGGTATTTAATACTTGTGTCGTAATTCATTTAATATTAGTTGTAACATGGCATAGGATTAAGATACTTTTCATAATCATGTCTAATCCTATGTCTCACCTTGGCTATATAACTAGGTGGTGTGTAAATCAAAATTGATAACAATTATATTATCATAATCTATCATTTGCATCCTTTCATAGAATAGAATTATCCTCTCCTAGTTGATCTCTCTTGTGCTTTCATGAAGTTCCTAGATCTTGGGTGGCTATAATATTTAGCCAAATATTGCATGGTGTAGAGTATTCTATACCAACTCTTACATGGAACCAAATTTTTTTATCTTCATTTGGAAAAATGGGGACTCTAAACTCTTGAAGCTTCTTCTAAAGGTTACAAACAATCAAAATAAAATTATTATGGTTGGGATAACATTTAGATAAATTTTTCCATTGATTAAGAATACCATTCCTTAATACATAGTTACTCACCATAGGACTAAAAAAATTAGTGGTAGGGTTAGCCAGTCTACTATAGGATTGGTGGTTATTCAGGGCCTAAAATTCCAATCATATATTTTTCAAGAATCTTATCTTAGTACCACTTTCTAACTTCCACATGATTCCTTTTTACAAAATACTCTAAATTTTGAGCATATTATTTCAAATCACTAAGCCTTTTGGCATACCAACTTCAATAAGTTATTGCCTAGATTATTACTTAGCTCGATGGAGGCCCCATCCCGACACTGACTATTTCATTGCAAGATTAGATGTTACAGGGATTTCATGTGTATTTGAATTTGAATGAATTTTTTGGGTGTTTGGATATGTCCTATTATATCTCAATTTCACGCTTATCCAAATGAGTTTCATATTCTCACAATATACAAAATTAAAGACTTGATATAGGTAAAATTCGATGGAGGATTTTGTAGAACTTCAACAAATGAAGGGATGCATTCATATCCCATCCAATTGTCCACCTTCTAGCTAAGTGACACAAGTGGATGGGTGTCAAATATCTACAACGAACCAAGAGGGACACAATTTTAACCTAAAATTTTCATTAATGCTAAGTGACTTCCCCACCTATATTTTCTCAATCTTGCAACTCTTCCAGGACATCATCAATGCTCTTTAATTCTTTGTAAATCAAATCTATGAGATTCCATGCTTATAAGGTGTCCTAAAAAATTCCTCCTATAATCTTAGACACCTATGGCCATCCATCATCTTAGAGGGTCTGAAACTTGAGATAATTCCCATTGTATCATTAGAATGTTGAACCCAATTCAGCAAGGTTCAATTTCATGTGACAATATTTTCTAGCATGCCCAATGGAACAAATTCAAAAGCTTCGGTTCATCCTATTGAGAAATCGGTGATGCTCTTAGCATTTTCAACCTTAATAAAGAAAGTCAACAAGGTACTTGCTAACTCTACGAGCAATTCAACATCTTGGTTCTAGACGAGGCATCAAATTTATGCCAATGATTAATACCAAAACATCTTCAAGAGGTAATTTTCAATATACTCAGCTATCATTTTCTACTTCAAGAAGAAGAAATAGAAAATCTTTATCTCCACCAAAGAGAAGAGATAGAAGCTTTGTAACGCTAGCTCCTAGGGATCAATCTACACCTCCATTCAATATGTCACTAAAGCCTAGGACACCTACTACATAAATAAACATGTCATTGTTTCAAATGGGCTTTCCAAGAAATCAAGTGTTTATAAAATTTAGTGGCAATAGCCCTCTAGTGTAAGCCTAAAGAAATTATATCTCATTTTTTTCCTTAAAGAACCTTCCATACTTCACTAATGAAATGGCCACCACCCCAATAGAACATATCCAAGATGTGGCCAACACTTGCTCTATCCATGATAGCATAGAAGACATGTAGCTATTAGACTTCTAGTTTCCTCCTTAAAAGGGGAGGTTTTGCAATGGCATAAAGGCTTGCATCCTAACTCTATTCATAATTGTGATAAGTTAAGGGAGAATTTATGTAAGCAGTTTGAAGATTTAAGTGATCTTCTATCACTTGTAGACTAGTTAACAACCATAAAGAGAGCTCCCCATGAATTCATGAAATATTTTAATTTTAGATTTTAGAAGACATGGGATAGAATTCTTGCTCTAATGAAACCATTCCCTAAATCGTGTCTTATTGTACTATTTGAGGACTCTTAACGATGATATTGTTGTTATTATACAATCGCTAGGTGGAGTGACCTTGCCAGATGTATTTGATGTCATCAAGGAAGAAAATTATCTAATATAAGCTAGGAATATAGCTCTAAGGCCTCCAATGCTTCTATTCCTAGAATTTTCACCACAACAACCCACATTGGCTCCTATTCCAATTGCATCTACCAATTAGTCGTTTATCTCTGTTGCACCTTAAAATGAATTGCATGAGGTTAAAGCCTTACTACAAAATTTTGGTAATGATTTAGTGACTCTAAAGAGGCAATAAGCTAAACAATAAACCCTACCACCCTCAAGGCAAAAGTTACTAGTAAAACTTAGACTATTGTATCAAGGGAAAATCAATGGAAATATATTAAACCCTTGAATATTGTGAATCCATCTACTACAATCATATCAAAATATCTTGTCCCAATGAAGAACAATATTTCTCAAGAGCATAATTGGTATCATCCATGCAATCATGCACACAATCAAAATATGTGCCAAAATGGTGAGTTTGTGGAAACTCTAGTGGCTCAAAATGAACCTCATAGAATTCAAGGAAACAATTTGATGCAAGTAAAATAGCTACAAGTAGACAAGATCACATACCAAGAGATTCTATATTTGTAAACTAACATGAAATGATTTTTTGTGGCCTAAATCAGTTAAGTGTTGATACTGCTACACCAAATACAAGTTCAAAGAAGAGAGTTGTGGATTTTGGCACATCTTCCATGGTTGATCAATCAATAGCCTCCCAACCACCCCAAGATACTACGATTTATAGTACAACAAGTAGGAAAATTGTGCTAAATCCAAGTCAGACTGTTGTCAAGGGTGAAAAAATACATGAGCAACCACAAGTCAACAAATCATAAAAATTGGACTTTATTGTTCCAATTGTTTTATCTAAGGTTAGTCAACTTCCTTTCAATATAATTGATCAAATTAATAAGGATAAATTGAATGTCTCCATGTGGGAGGATTTTCCCATACCATCTCAAAGGTATTTTCTATAACAAGCTTTGGAAGGGCTCAAGAGACCAAGTGATATGTCAATAAAAGAAGGAACTACAACTCCAACTAGCCTAGTGCAACCCAAGGAAGAAGATAATTTAGGAAAAAATCATAATCCACCTCCTTAAATTATTTGTCCTTAATCATTGGTGATCATACAATACATAATTGTATGATTGATTCGAGGATCAATAGCTTTGTTATGCCAAAAAAGATAGTTGATCTCCTTAGAATTTATAGTATTGACTTGTGACTAAGGGAGTTGTGTAAGTGGTTGGCACTATTGTCAAAATAGTGGGGCACATTAAATATTTAAATTTAACCTTGTATGCATGTCATGGATGTATTGTATTGCAAGATGCATCAGGCATTGACCTCCCTTCCTTCTTTGCAATCTATTTATCTAGAGATTTCACTACCAAGATAGGTTGGTATTTATCCTCTAATTGGTTCCACATGTTATTCAAAATGAGATATGGTATAAAAGTGACTATAAAAGCATATCCAATCACTAAAAATCACATTGAACCTTACATTTTAGCCCCATTAATATGAATTCCACATTGCATGACCAAAGGGAAGAATATACCATTCATGAGCGTGCTGCTCTCCCAAAATATATTCTTGATTACTTATTAGATGAATGGGGAAATTCTTTTCAATTTGACCCATTTACTAATGTAGCTTGGAGACAAACCTAAGCACTTATCGCATACATGAAGATACCTCTAACCCCAACCTCATGAACACTCAAGAAGATAGAGATGATTTGTGGTAGCTATTTATTTATGCTTCAAGAAACAAAAATGGTGCAAGTGTTTGTGTTATGTTGGTATCTCATAACAAAAGTATCAAATATCATTCAAACTTCAATTTAGTTGCAATAATAATGCAGTTGAATGTGAAGCCCTAATTTAAGGTCTTCAAATTGCACAAAAAAGAAAGATCAAATTATTGTAGGTCTTTGGATATACTAAGTTAATTATAGATCATATAAAACTTAGAACATAGCAAAGAATTATCAAATCAAATCTTACAAACATGGGGTTAGGGATTTGATTTACAGTTTTGAGGGCTTTTGCATCTAGGTTATCTCAAGAGGTAAAAATAAGCATGTTGATAGACTTGTAGAAGTCGAAGCTCAGTTTGATATACTATCACATGTTACAAACAAAAGGGAACAACACATCAAGCTAGTTGTAAGACCTAATGTTATAGAAAAGTAGAGTTGGAAATTCTTTGAAGATGATCAACAAATTTTCAAATTCCTAAGGAATGAAGTGGAATTTTCTACTAAAGATCAGCCCATGTTGCAAGATCAATATGGAGATTAGATCATGCAGCTCAATACCAACAAGTTACCTAAGGTTCTTGTCACCCTAAAAGTCATTTTCCATTTTGATGGCCATTTGAAGGAAAAATATGAACTTGGGTGCAAAGAAAGGTGACTAGAATATAGTTACTACTGTTGAAGCCCGGATATCATTATTCATGGTAAAGGTATGCTCTGCATTTGAACAACAATATTTAATTAAGATTTCTCATAGATATGATAATGTAGTTACATGGACATATAAAGACCTAAAGTGTTTTTACCCAATTCTAATCCAGCATACCATTGAATTGAACCCAAATAAAAAGCCTATCAAGAAGAAACAAAGGCTTGTAAATACCAAATTTGAGCCCTTAATGAGCACAGAAGCGGCCAAATCTCATAGAGGCCAACATCATCTTTTCCATCAAACACTTTTCATGGGTTTCCATTCTTGTTCCTATGAGTAAAAATAATGGTAAGATAAGATCATGTGTTGACTTCAAAGACCTTAATAGGGCTTCTCTTAAAGAACATTATCCCCTTCCTTCTATGGAATAGATCTTGCAAAAGGTGAGTAGTTCAAAATGGTTTTATTTCTTTGATGGTTACTCAAGCTACAATCAAGTTCTAGTTCAAGAATTAGACCAACATTAAATAATATTCATCACCAAGTGGGTTACTTATGCCTACTACAAAATTTCTTTTGGTCTAACCAATGCTATTGTAGTCTTTCAAAGAGAAATGTATGTACATGGCCTTCAAATGGGTACTATAAAAAAAATTGCTCATATATCTTGATGACATTTTTGTTTCTCAAATCATGTGAAGGATCATTTTGATTATCTAGAGCAGGTCTTCAAGAAATACAGGGAATATAGTGTGTCCCTAAATCCTAAAAAATATGTGTTTGCCACATATCAAGGTAAACTATTGGGACACATTGTGTCCAAAAAGGTCTAGTAATTGATCCAGAAAGGGTGGAAGCTATCTTGTCAATTGCACTCCCTAGCCACAAGAAATAACTACAAAGATTCTTTAGAAGAATCAACTTTGTAATGAGATTCATTCCAAATTTTTCAATCTTGGTAAAGCCTCTCACCCCAATGTTAAATAAAAACATTACGTTTAGTTGGACAAAAGAGGGAAAGAATAGCTTTGAGGCCATTAAACAAGCAGTTTCTTAGGCTCCTACTCTTGCCAATCTAATTTATAATAAGGATTTCATCATTTACACATTTGGAGGAGAAGCAAGCATATTGTCATTCTAACACAGTTGAACAATGATAATCTTGAGCAACCTATTTCCTTTTTAGTGAAGGATTAAAATATTATGAGCTCAAGTACAACTATGTTGAGAGGTAGATCCTTAATATTTTTAGGGCATTAAAAATTTAGAAACATGTTTTCTAGCAACAAGATTCAGTTAATGGTCCCTAATTCCAACATCAAGGAGTTCCTCTTGAACAAAGATATCAGTGAGAAAAGGGTTAGATGGATCACAAAGGTCATGAAGTATGACATAGAAATCAATATCACCAAGTCGATAAGAGGTAAGGAACTATGTGAACATCTTGTCTCAACATTTGAGATTCCCATAGAAGTTTTCATAGTGTTGCAAGATAGCCAAACAATAGATATTGACACCTAGAGAAGCTAGATACATGATATAACAATTTTCCAACAAGAACGTAGATACCCTCCAAATATGGGCAAAGCAAAGAGAAGATAGTTTAATAGATTATTTAATCTATCTCTTATATTCTCTTAAATGGTGTGTTGTTTAAGAAATATTTTAATGGTGTATTGCTAAGATGTATTGATACTAACCAAGTTGATCAATTTTTGCAAGAATTCCATGATGGGGAAACAAAAGGTCACTTTTCTCGAAGAACAATAGTGTGAGAATAATGAGAGTAGGATATTATTGGCCTAGTTTATTCAAAGATGCTCACTCATGGGTAAGGACATGCAAGAAATATCCACTTTTCTCTAGTAAAGAGAAGATAATAGTATTTCCTTAGTCTTTCCTTTGTATCCTATTCAAGTTGAACAACCATTTATGAAGTGGGAATTATATTTTATTGGAGTTATTAACCCACATTCAAGTGCATGCCACAAATGGGTACTTACAACTACTAACTATTTCACAATATGGATAGAGGTTATAGCACTAAAAGAGGCAAGTGAAAGTGCAATCATAAGCTTCTATGAAGACTTTGTCATAAGGTTTGGTGTACCTTATTCCATCATATTATATAATGTAATGGCCTTTGTGGGAACAAAGGTAAGTGATTGGGTTGTAAAGCATGGTATTTATTTGAATACATTCTCAAATTACTATCCTCAAGGAAATGGATTGGTTGAGTCCATAAACAAGAACTTAATTAGGATTATTAAGAGGACAATTGAAGATAACTATAGATATTGGTACATTGAATTGAAATATTCCTTATGGGTTGATAGAATAACCCCGAAAAGGTCAATTAGAAATTACACCATACATGTTGGTTTATTGGAAAGAAGAAAAGTTGCCCATATCCCTTGAACTTGCAACTCTTAATTTGGCCAATCAACTAGAAATGATGGAGGAAAACCTAATGACAATCAATTTTTCACAACTGGTGGAGTTACAGGAAACACTTGGAATTAAGAAATGAAGACAATGGAGATTCACCAAGCTCGAATAAAGAGGTCTTTTGATAAGAGAGCATCCCAAAAAAAATTCAAAGAAGGATATATGTTGTCCTCAAGTGGGATGAACTCAAGAATAGGCATAGAAAACACACTAAATTTGACTCAATATGGAGTGAGACTTTTAGGATTTATGAGAGAAAGCACCATAACACATTCTATCTATCAAAATTGGATGGATAAGAGTTATCCATCCTAGTTAATGGGATACACCTCAAGCATTATTTTTGAGGTGATGATTTACATACTTTTGTACATATTAGGATAGGTTTTTTAAGTTGAATAAGTGTTGTTGCACATTGTTAGTTGTTGCTTTCTTCCAAGTGCTCTTGCACATGTGTTTTGTTTTGTTTTTTATTATGTTGAGGAAATCCATGTTGTTGGTGGTCCTTGAATTAGTGCCCAATGGACTATTAAGGCTTCTAGGTTCCCATGATTAGTAGGAAATCATCCCATAGAAGTCACCAAAGTATTGGAACTTTGTGCCACCCTTGTTCTCCACTTTTGATAACCAACCTAAGAGATTTTTATGGGTATTTGGGTTAGTTGCATTTCTATGTTATGATCTCCCCCTGCTTGTGATGAGACCAATTATTAGCTAGTCTTTTTTGTTTAGTACATACTTTTAGACATTTCCATATACTCATTTCATACATATTCCTAAACTTTACTATCTTTTTATGATCATCATGCAACTTGAACCTAGTTTTAGTATATGGAAATACGATTATAGTATGTTAGTAATTGTATGGTTAAAATGTGTGAATGTGTATGGAATGTAGGGTAGATCTATGTTTAAATTATGGTTTAGTATTGTGCATATGTTTAGGTGAACTAACTCTTTACAACCAAGAAGCCAAAGCAATCAAACCGTAACCCACAACAACTAAGAAACGCAACTTGCAACTAAAGGAGTTGCTATGCAGGGGAAGTTTCAGAATAAAAAGAATGCAACAGTTAAAAAATTGGAGGCATTTATTTATAAAGATGATTGTGAGTCACCATGTCATTTAATAAGACTACTGAAGGAGAGGAAACCTACTATGATTAGGAATCCACTGTGATTGTTTCTACAGTCCATGTTTTTGTTTTACCATTGCAATAGAGTTGCAATCCTAATCAACTTCTACCTTTTTAGTTATGTTTTTAGTTATCCATACTCTGTCACACTCTATTTTATAGGAGAGTGGTAATTCACATTTGGATTTTTGTTTTGAGTCCTTGTTTCAATAAGATCCCCCCACACCTATGTATATATATGGTTCAATGGTCGGGGAGAATAACAAGCATAGCAAATATAGCAAATAGATATGTTCAGATAGTTTTCTTTTGTTACGCAACAATACTTGTTTCCAGATATGTTTTTTATGAATAAGATATCCCTAAATATTCTTATTAGATTGTGATATTTATGTTATGCAATGAAGAGGTTTTCAGTTACTGTTATATTTAATTGATTTGAGAAGCTAGATCTGAGTTCATCTTGTGGAGATAGTCACTTGAGCAAGGGCCACTCAAGGTAACTATTCCCCACTCTAATTTTTGCACATTTATTTTTGTTGTTATAGTAGTTACCTTCATTATTGTATTTGTCTTAAATCAGATTCTTCATATTGTGAATGTGAATGAAATCATTAATAAGATCTTGTCTTATATTTTATGTTTTGTTTGTCTCAATGCATTATCCTCTGGAGTGAGTCAAAGTTAGTAGCATTAGTTAGTTATAGAGTTAGTTTTGATGATGAACTAGTCATAGCCTTTAGTTGTAAGTAGTTGTAGCAATAGTTCCATATTCAATTCTTTTTACTATTATGCAGTTTATGTTTTTTCCACGTGTAAACACCTATACTAGGATGATATAGGTAGAGTAGAGTCTTTGGATGCACATATAGTGTCAGGATCATCACAAACTTATGTTAGCCCTAGTTGATAATAAAATGGAGTCTTTACAAAGGTTTAGTGGACTGTTCAATTAGGTACCCCCTCTAAATTGTGTGAATATCACCAAGTTTACTAAACATTAATGGGGCCTTACAGCTTACCCCTTATTCATTCACCAAATTTTAGAAAATCCAAAAATTAGCTAAGTGTTAGGAATTTGTGAGCATACCATAGTGTAAAGAGGCTAAATGGGTAACCATATTCCAAATCTGGTGAAGTTTTGAGATATTTCAACCAAGTTTTGTTGTAGGAATTTTGGTTCCTGTTGGTGCTCAATTCTGCTATCCACTTGAATCTTAAAGCGCTACCTGGCCTAATGGTCAGTTTCAAAGAGAGATTTGGCCAACGAATGGGAGATTGAAATAAAACCTCTCTCCCCTGCACTTCAGGCTCTGTTAAACCTGGGAGGGTGATCCCAACAGTGTGCTTTCAGATACTTGTGTGCCATGGTATCAAACACACAATGAACAAATAAATCTCCTTTATATGCTTAGCAAACACAATACCCCGAAGGTATGGCTAACATTTATGGCAATGTACACACTAAACATGAGAGATATGATTCATTAAAGCTCAACACACAAAGATACAGAGATTTATAAGTAATTTTTGATTTAAAATATAGTTGCTCACAAACCATCTCAGGAAATTGTAACATCAAAGACTAATGCCTAATCCCAGGGTGGAGTCGCCTAAACCATGAAGTTTAAAACTCATTGCAGCTTTGATTCGGTCATACTTATGCCTATCAAATGATGCATTACACCATTGATACTAGAAGCCAAACTAGTTGTACTTTATCAATCCAAGCATGCAGTTGCACAAACCTCTATTTATGTTCATACAATTTAATTCATTCTTTGAATGAAAGTAACAACACAGAACAAACATTCAAGGTAAAACTACAAGACAAATATCAAAAAACCCTTGATCTCTTTTATTCATAATCTATGCACTATGTACAATGGAGACAACTCAGAATATATGATCATTTACTTGCAAATATAACATTGTTGTGAATAAGTTCTTCATTACATGACTCAAAAAACTTCAGAAACCTAAAACTACACTAAACATTTCAGACACTATTACAAGAGTATTCCCATGAGATAGAAAAGAATGAGCAACCTCCTTTCTGAAACATAAAATTTGCACTTAAGGAAAGTGCAAAAACCCTAAATGGAGATCTCCCACTGACATCTGGCACATTTAGGTCCATAGATCAGTAACTTCCTTTGCTTGCTAAAGAATCTTCAACCTACTCTCACATTCACACTTCATGCCTAACTTGCCCTGTAACAAAAAATATTCCTTATCTGAAAATCCATCATTCATCTTCATCATTTTCCCTTCCTTGCAACTGAAAGAATATTTTGTTTGTTTTGAAAAACCACTCACTATAAAAATCTCCCTTTCACATGTTCATCCTTCACTTTCACTTCCTAGCAATACAAATCCCTTTTCATTGTTGTGGAAACCCTTCACAATTTACTGGGCAAATAAAAACTCACTCACCCAAGCACCTTTATTTTAATTTTCAGCACTTTAAAAATTAAAATGGTTGTAGAAAGCCATTCACCCATGAGTTCACAATGTAAAATACCCATCAACAAAAGCTCTTGATTTATCCTGAAAGATTAAACTTTATTTCACTCAGACATTTACCATTTGATTATTTTCCACTATCAAAGCTTTACCCAATTATGCCAATAAAATTTACACATGGGTTGGCCCCACCACTGTTTACTCCCACACTTACTGAACATCATCGTACATCTCCAATTTGATGTGAAAAATAAAAACTTATTAGCAATGAGAATATTTTATTCTATCAGGCAATAAAATAATTACCCATGAGTTTATAAATTTTAAAATGCCCAACATTTTAAAAAATAAAATCATTTACTTTGTACTTTAATGCCTCATCGTTAAAAACAATAGTTAAAACCTTTTTAAAAACCTCCCTTCACATTTCCCACGGGCCCGCCAAGCTTTGAGAAAATCTGGGCCTGCCAAGCTTTGAGAAAATATTTACCTAGCATCGCGTATCATGAATAGCATGAGAGAAATTAAAATATAATAGCGATGCAGAGAAGTAGCCAAAACTCTAGTGAAGGATTAAAAATCATTTATAAAGCAAATAAAAATTACTTGTGCCTCCTTTTATTTCACCCTCATAATTTAAAACGGGCAACATAAACTTTCTTTTTCTGTGTCATTATATTTCACTTGACTATTACTTACAATTTAAACATTATCTAATGATAATATATGAATATAAGTTATGGGGGCCACCATCATCATTTACCCTGTAGCTACTTGATTGGCGATGCACTACAGCCATCGCACCTTGCAAATACAATGAGGAAATGTAAACCAGAATAGTGATGGACGATATCATTGTGCCATCACTGATGTGACTGGAAGAAGCGAAAAGAAATCGTGATGAGTGATATTCATCTTGTCCATTGGAATCCTTAGTTCTCTATTATGCAACTTCCTTTGAAACATTGAAGAAACTTCTTGCAGCCATGGGAAGAGAAAAATATGTAGCTCATTTTTCTTCATGCAGGGGCAATTTAATGGTTGTAGGCACCCAAAACTCATCACAAACATGACAAAAATCACTGCCCAAGTATTAGTAATTATCAGTGGATGATTTCATACCATAGAGCAACAATTTTGATTCAATAAAAACCCCCAAAATCTTGTCGTAAAGCCAAAAACGTGAGTTGTTCATCCTGCAATAATACTTGCTTGAATCTGCCCAAAATGCTCTAGAAGAAACCTCCATTCAGAAGGAAACACTTCAATCTTCATTACAATAGAGATTGGAGATCAAAATATTCCCTTAACAACTCCATTGCTTCAAGCATCGTGTATCGCAAATGCAGCAAAAAACGAAGATGATGAGATAAAGAACTCAGAACATGCTCCATCGCCAATGTGCAAAGGGAAAGAGCCCCCGAATCTGCTATGGGCGATGAGAGAACACAACCATCGCTAATCGCCAATTCAAATGGGATATACAAATAAAAAACAACGATCTACGATGAGTTCATCCGTGCACAGTGAAAGTCGTGAAAGCCGCCTTTGGACCAATGCTTAGATCAAAAACATTTGAATTTGTGCTTTATAAGTTCCCTAAATACATTTTTCGTATTTACATAATGTTTAAAATATTCAAAAATATTTTAAACATAAGTATTTGTAACTTTAGAAAAAATTCAAATTTCAATTACCTGGCCTACAGAGAAATTTCACTGCGCACAAACGGTGACCCTTGGAGCCAAGATTTTTTGTGTGCCGCCATAATCAATTATTTAGAGAAAACCCATTTCCTCAAACTTCATCCAGCCATCAAGAATTAGGTACCTCCTTTGTGAACTGGCCCCGGGACATGTTCACCACATCAAAAATGCATTAAAATAACACATCATATGACCTTTTTTTTTAGGAAAATGGACTTATAGAGGTTTTAGATCAAAAAAAGAAATGGGCTGCAATTAGATTTTCAAAATTTGAAACTATTCGGAACACCCATTTTGGCCATGTTGCAGTTAGAAAAGGATTAGTTAACCCATCAAAGCTCATCTAGGGGGCGCGAAACTGAGCATGCATGTAACCATTTGAACCAACAATTTAGTGCAACAAATGGCATGGAAAAATTTCTTCTTGAGGTGAAAAATATTAAATACCAAAGCGGCTCACTTAGGCTTTTTTACAATTTCACCTGTCAGAAACCAACTCGAGCACACCAAGTCACCTCCTTGAAAAATTATCAAATCTTCTCTTGGGGAACTGCCACTAGACACGCTAGGTCATTTGGGTACACTGAATATGTGTGCAAGAGGGATTCCCTTCAATCAACATTTGTTAAAAAATATTAAGGGTCAAAGATGACCACTTTGAAGCATTCTGAAAATGTAGGTGTAAAAAGTGAACAAACTGAATTTGTTTTTAACCTAGTAAAAATATCAAATCTGATCATGAGACTCTAAAAACGGACAAAGGAGCATATGAATGTAGGGAGAATGGAGAGAAACAATTTGTTCATCATGAAAATCATCCAGTTACAAAATATAAGCTCGAACGGGAGGCCACTTTGCAGAACTAAGAGTTCACAAATAGTAGAAAAGTGTCAAAACCCTCTAGCTTCACTTTTCAAAACACTGTCAAAACTCATCATAGGAAGCTGAAAAATGACATGCACATTCACATATATCCCATGAGTGTGTCCACAAAGGGGTTTTGCACGAAAATTAATTGGCTTTGAATTGTGACCCTCCAAAGTAGGTCACTTGGGCAGAATTTTTAAGTGCACTTCTAAGGGTGCAAAGGCAAATTTTTCAATATGGGCACTTCAAATTTGCAAAATTTGAAGGTGCAATCAGTTCCATCTAGATGTTGCAAAGATTTCATGTCCATTTGGATCTTGCTTGGATTCCCATAGTCCCTCATCACCTTATCTTTTCCACATTAGAAGAAATCACGAAAAATAGATAAGTATAATTGTGCAAGAAGATGCAAGCCTTCTTCTCGCATCCAATTGGAGGTTGAAATCCCGCAAGTGGCATGTTACAAGGACCTTGTAGTCTACCGAATTTTGCAGAAATTTCCATCTAAACCAAATGTAAGTCAAAGGTGAAGTAGTTGTCACCCATTTTTCGCATTTGTGCGAATCAGATGTCCAAGTGATTTTGTGGGATTTTCTATCAAAATTGAACATAATTCAAAAGTGAAGTTGCACTCAATTTTCTACATATCCTAATCAACCTCCCCTTGCAAACTTTTCCATATGATCTTCCTCATCTTAAGCAATCTCATCAAGTTCAATTAGATCCTTTTGCATATCCACTTCCACTTCATTTATCCACATCCCTGTCTCATGTTGACATCACCACAGCCTTTGCTAATATCATGATTTTATCCCACTAAAAGTCATTCCTTCTCACATTAACATCACAATACTTCCTTCTTGATTTAATCAACAAGAATTTTCAACTAAATCAAATCAAAGAGGGAAACATGTAAGTTTCCAATGCCAATGTCTTTTTGCCTAGGCCCAATAGAGGCCCCAACCCGACACTGACTTTTTTTGTAAGGTTGGATGTTTTGGGGATTTCATGTGTATTTGGATTTGTGAGAATTTTTCGGGTGTCCAGATATGTCCTGATGTATCTCGATTTCTTACTATATTCAAACAAGGATTGAGTTCCTACAAGGCTTGGAATTTTTTGGTCACCCCTACCTATCATATGAAAATTTTGTGACGGTTTGTTCATTTAAATGCCTCACTTGACATTTTATGAAAAATTTAAATTGTCAAAAAATATTTAATTTATATATCTATTTTAATTGTATTACTATTTTGTGGATTGATTTCTCAAATTGCAGTGAACATTTAATTTAATATTTAACTAAAATAAGTTGACTATAAATTAATTTATTGATTTCATATGTGCAAATATCATAAATGCATCCATCAATTTGAAACTATTTTATTTGAATTAATTTATTTTATATTATAAATTGATTTTATTTTTCATATACATTTTAAATTCAATTATCTAAAAACATATTTAAATATCAATTTCAAACCTAGCCAGAAATAATTATATAAAATTAAAAAAAATCAATCCCCAAATTCATCTATCTAAAATCATAGTTAAATATCAATTTCAAACCTACCAAGAAATAATTATATAAAATTAAAAATAGTTTAATCCTTAAATTCATTTATTAAAAAGCATAAATTATTTGTAAAAGCCAAATAAAATTTCAATATGCTCACCAATAAAACACAAATGTTGTATTATGTTGAAAAAAATCTAATCACCTATAAAAAAAAAATCTTGTTATGTTTTTACTCATATGGATATCCTATATATATTAAAAACAGTAATAAATATCAATAACTAGTAATAAATATAAAAATCTTAAATTTATTGTTACAATTAACAAGAAATTTCTAAATTCATATAAAAATAAATCTTTTAAAATATTCAAAAAGTTAAAAAAAATTATATTCTATTTTGAAAAGATTTTGAATTAATATATATTATAAATCATATATATTAATATAAAGCAATGATAACTATTAATAAAAATGTCAAAATCTTAAATTTATTGTTAAAAAAATTTTAAAAATTAGAAAGAACTAGATTTCATCTTGAAAATATTCTATTTTGAATAGATTTTGAATTAATATATATTTATAATAAATCATATATATTAATATTTAGAAAGAATTCTAAATTAATTTATATTTTTATCATAAACATTATATATATAATAAATTTTTGTGGTTTAATAATTTAAGTGTCATACAGTTATATAAAAATATAGCAAGTCAAATAATACGGTTTAATAATTTTTAAGTTATAATAAACGGTCTAAAATGAAAAAAACAGGGTCACATAGACAGGCGTGTTCTGCAATATGCAAAAGTGAAGACTCGATACAGGTAAAATGTGATTTGAGGATGGATGCTATAAAACTTCAACAAACGAAGGGATCTACATTCATATCCCATCCAGTTTTCCACCTTCTAGCTAAGCGACATGGGCGAATGAGCATTGAATCTTCGCAACGGGCCAAGAGGGGCAAGATTTTAACCCAAAATCGCCATTAATTCTTAGCGACTTCCCCACCTATATTTTCTCAAGCCCGCAACTCTTCCACGACGCCGGCAATGCTATTTAATGCTTTGCGGATCAAATCTATACGATGCCATGCTCCTATGGCATCCTACAGAGTGCCTCTTGTCATCTCAGACACATATGGCCATCCTCTGCAATAGATTCGAGAGGTTTTTTACCCTCGATCTATCAAACTATTGATTCTCAACCATCCTCGTGTCATCAAGGGTGTCCCTTTCATGTCTACAGATCATAATGTGTTATCATATGTTTGTTTCTCATCATTCTTTGCAGGCAATCAAGGCTAGGGTTTGTAGCATCAGTTATGCTATGTTTCAATATAAAAAGCAACTTATGTATTATTTGTACAGGTCCTTTTCTCATTCTCTAATAGAGAGACTGATGCATATTTTCCATCTCTACTACTGTAACAAAGCTTCAAGCCTCTGAATTAATGGAAATATTTTCATTGCCTCTTTTTTATTCTGGTATGTTGTGCATAATTTACCTTGCCTTCACATCTGAATGTGTTTTTGTAGTTATTACATGTTTGTGTGTTGTGTTGATATTTGTTGCAGAATTAATTGTGAATCAATTCCTTTCGTTTTAGTGTATCAAACCTCAGCTTCACATGAACTTATAATAACTAGTAGAATAGAAGACTATGTGAGTTTTTTGGTATTTCATTATTTTTCTATGCTATTAAAGCAGGAAGAACCACAATCTAATCTTGGTGTATCACCATCCTTTTGTTTTGCAATCCTCTGTCTCCCTCATTTCCTCTCCAAATTATTAGTAGAAGGACAAGTTTAGAGATAATTCAGTGCTAGTTGGACCAACATTGTTACAACTATGTTAGAAAGGAAGTCAACTTTCTCCAAAGGTATTATCTCAACATCAAGAGTCTCACACCTAAAATCATTCTCATTGTGTCATTGGAATGTTGAACCCAGTTCAACAAGGTGCATTTTCATGACACGAGAAAACTTGTAATGAGTTCATAGAAGCCATCTAGAGTAGTGGGGCTTCGGATATTGTACTCCCTAGCTACCTTCAATAAGCCAATATTTTGTGTTCTCTCTCACATTAGTATCCACCCTTACAAAAGATGTCTTGCATCCTCTTTTGGCCTCTCAAGTTGTACAATTCTTAATGGTGGAGATTTATTGAACTAAAAGGTGTATGGATAAAATAAAGTGTGAAATTTTTCTGACTAATCACCCTTTTATGTCTCCCCCCACAATTCTTTCTAATGTGAGAGTAGTGGGGCTTCGAATATTGTACTCCCTAACTACCTTCAATAAGCCAATATTTTGTGTTGTCTCTCTCACATTAGTATCCACCCTTACAAAAGATGTCTTGCATCCTCTTTTGGCCTCTCAAGTTGTATAATGCTTAATGGTGGAGATTTATTGAACTAAAAGGTGTATGGATAAAATAAAGTGTAAAAATTTTCTGACTAATCACCCTTTTATGTCTCCCCCCTCAATTCTTTCTGACTAATGTGAGAGTAGTGGGGCTTCGGATATTGTACTCCCTAGCTACCTTCAATAAGCAAATATTTTGTGTTGTCTCTCTCACATTAGTATCCACCCTTACAAAAGATGTCTTTCATCCTCTTTTGGCCTCTCAAGTTGTACAATGCTTAATGGTGGAGATTTATTGAACTAAAAGGTGTATGGATAAAATAAAGTGTGAAATCTTTCTGACTAATCACCCTTTTATGTCTCCCCCCTCAATTCTTTCTCTACTTATTTGCATGTCATTTGTGATTGTCCCATCTTCTCCTTGCTTCTTGTTTTTTGCAACTATTGGGTTCTTTGGAGCCACATGTTGTGTCCAAAGAGTCTAACACTAATATGGAAGTAGTAGCTTCTTGTTTGAGAGTGAGATTAAATTTTTCATGACAAATAAATAGGAGAATTGATAAAGGAAGAAAAATACCAATTAGTAGCTCTTTCACAAATTGGTATGAACCAATTACGATATGTGCACCTTAGGTTGTGTTACATGGAATTCAACTTTTGTGGAACTAGGAGCTTTCTCAAGACCCCAACACCTCATAGTTTGTTGCATGAATTTGATGTTGTAAAGTGTCATTTTAGTACAGTGGATTTAATTTTAGGTACAAGTAAACCAATGTTCTTAACAATTGTGCACTAACATGCCTCTAGCTAAAATTCAATCTCTCAAATATGATTCGTATGGAGATATTTGAAGGTTCTCTAAATAAAGTGATTAATGCTACCACATATAAGCTAGAGAGATAATTCTAGTATTGTATGTCTATTGGGCTATAAGTTGCCTCTGTTGAAGGGGCAAATAGCAAGGTTGCCCCATAAACAGAAGTTTAGTGTCATTATGCTTCTTTGTTGTCATGAGGTGAAATTATGTGTAAAAGTGGGTCATCATGGTTGGGTATATCAAGTCAATATGACATGATGTGGATTAGCATACAACTTCTTTAGGAACTTCTTAGATGAATACTTATCCCATGAAGATAGATATGTAGAGTATGCATGGCCTAGTGAGAGCAACAAATGGGAAGAAACCTAGCATTTTTTGTGTATACTACAATAATTCTATGTTTATTACAATTTGTTGAAGATTCTTTTGATCATTATAATTCTAAAATTATCATATTTGTACTTATAAATGCTAGACATGTTTTCTTGTACCCTAGTACTACTAGTATTATTCTTAAGAGTCTTGAGAGATCCATCTACCTCTTGAAGGAATAATTGCTAATCACTTTTAAAAAGAAGTATTCATTTGCTCAAGCTTCCCTCTTGTCAAGTAGTCTTCATGGTTCAAAGCTAGTGAAGGAGCCTTAAATCATGATGCTTCAAGTGAGTTAAAATTACTTTTTTACAATGGTGGGATCTACTAGTCCTTTCAAAGGCTTGTGTATTAAGATATCTTTTAATTATTGATATTGTCTTTATGCACACACAATCTCAATTTCAGCTCTACATTTTTATCTTCTTGTATTTGTCTTATTTTTCCATTCCCTCTATGCCTACTCTTTTTAGAATAGCAAGTTATTGAATGTGATAAATGACATCAAGCATAGGGAAGGATCTTCGGGACAATCTATTTGTTGGGTTGGTCTTAGAAGCCTAGAGAACATGTTCTAAGTAAAAGAAGATATCTTGACCTCATATTCATTTATTCTAACCTGACCTCACAATAGAAAAAAATATTATGATATATATAATAGTGTTCACATCATTCAAGCAACAACAAAACATTAATAGAGGAGTAATTTGATAAAAATACATAATACATTCAACATGTAATTTCAAAAAAGATAAATAATAATTTGATTTTTACACTCATTGTTTCCAACATGATCCAATAAAAAAATAAAAATAAATAATATTTATAGAGTTAGATACATAATATTTTCAAAATTATTAAATAAGAGATCTAATTATAAACTATAAGATTGTTACTCAAATTTTTAATTCTATACGATAGTGGCTTAGCTAGTAAAAAAGTTGAATCCAAATTCCTTGAACTAATAATAATAATTTTTTAACAGCAGTGTTTTGCAAAACTGTTGTAAACTCGAATGCTATGTTACAATTTTAAATATTAGCACGGAAAATACCAATTGAGTTAGAGCGGCTTCAAATCCTCTTCGACAGTGGTTAAATACCCCTTTGCCATGAACCAAATGCCTCTAAATTTTTCCCACGATGGGTTTTTAGATTCGGGTACCATGCACGAATAGGTGCTGTTGATTCGTTGAACGACCAACGGGACTCGTCATTTCCTTACCATCCCCTCATGATGCTAGCGGCTGGTCCCCTCGGCGCCAAAAAAAATTCGCCTAATTAGCTTTTAGCCATTCCATTATATTGTCAATCTAGACGCCAATACTCGACACCATAAACCTCTTTTGTGGTGTCAGTTAAAGGGGTGAACCAGATCATTGCCTCCATCTCCACTGGTTCTGAAGTTGTCGCTCCTCTTATTTAAGAGGCATCATAGTCCACAGTTCAAAGATGTTTATACACTTGGAGCCAATGTTTTTAACAATTTAATTTGGTATTTTGATGTCAGTAATCTAGCTATTGGCTTTCTTTTGTGTACAATTGGTATTGTATTACTTGTAAATCGTTAATATAAAGGGATTTTTTCATAAAATTTAAATTTAAATGATCAAATTGTATAGTTCTTGAAACAAAAACTTCGGCCCTAAAAATGGAGGTAATATCTCAGCAGTCGTAAATCTTCGGTAGGAACTACTGAAACTGCAAAAAAACTGCTTCTTTCCAAAAATACCCCACTTGCCTGAACTCTTGGACTGTTGCACAAACCTCTTTAACAAAATTAACAATAATCAATGTCTGGAATGAGGGAATAGAGATGCATAAAGACAACTGCAATGTACCTTAACCAATACAACCATTGTAAAACCACCATAGTCGAAATATTCGCTTTCATGAGTTCCGTTGACAGAAGTTTATCAATAAGTTGAAAAAGGAATTTAGCTAAATGCTAGACTGTAACACATGGAAATGAGCATGCTTTGTATCAAATCAAATCCCTTGGCCAGTAATTAGAAAAACAAAAAAAGATAAATTAGCCGAGAGTAACTACTGTCTAATATAAACCAAACCATAGGGCAAAATCACATCTATCTCGATACAAATAAAATCTCAGGCATACAACTGATAAGACATTCAAATCAGGTAGAGAAACTGCTGAAACAGAGGGTTTAGATACGAAGTTTTAAAACATCCCAACCACAAAAACACCTCCAGCATTTCTACGAGGATATGGAGTATCAGCTGTATAGTAAACAAAACCTCTGACAGTTCTAATCAAGTACTCAAGGTGACTACCCCACCTACATAATGTTACATACAAATTGCATCAAGTTCCAGATTTCAGAAAATCTGTCCATTTCTTATGCTTTCCACTTGAGGTAGCAATCAAAAAGAATAGTAAATTTGACCCTTATGTACCATTTAGAAATCCTCATTCAAATGATTCCCAATCTTGGGTGATCCTTGTAGATGCTGTGCCAGAGGGAGCGTTTAAACTGCCTACACCATTATCAAACGTTTCCCACTGTGTGGTTACAGCTACAGTTTTGTTGCACAAAGGATTTGCATTTTGAGCCTTCAATGCATCCATCGTATCCACATAATTCTGAACCCTTCGTACCTATGATTTGATTCCATTAAACATTTAATCAAAAGTGAGAAAATAAGATAACATATAACTAAATAACCCCAAACAAACCAAAAACAGCTTTTATGTTTAACCTTTCAAATTTGGCCAGATTGTTATTTGGCTGATCATAAGCTGCGACAACTAAAGACCATTTGAACCAAGTTCTTAACTTCTGTGATAGAATATCACAATCTATATAAACCATCAAAACAGCAATTTTTAAGATATCATCTCAAAACAGAGCAATCTTAAAAGGCAATGATGTAGCACAGGATATCAACAGCTGTAACAATAAGATGCATTAGACGTAATCTTCCTTGAACATCTACTGCATTCAATAACTCAAATGCATGGGAAATACATAAAAACAGTGAACATCCCGAAAAAATCCAATATCATTAAATAAAATGACAAATCAGGAAAAGGAATTTAGGCAAGTCCCACTTATGATCACGTAGTAGAAGCATGGTTAATGGTATACTACTTGAAAGAATTACGAGTCAAAATAAGTTGATAGCAATGTGCATCCTAATCAACATTAAAAATGTTAGACCAGACAATCTGGAATCTGCTTTCCAGATCCTCCTTATGTCATCTCTTACCTACCTATCCATCTTATGTATAGCTTATTTACAAGATCCAGTCCAAGTTCATCCTCTATTATTGAAAAGCATTCATAATGAAAAACCAAAGGAAACCTAGATCTAGTTCTCACTAAGTAGGGAAGTCAGCACCCAACCAAACAACATCTAACTTATAAAAGTAACAGTTACAGACAAGATTGAAGCATAAAAAAGTGTCCTCCTTTTGAGGTCACTTGACTATCAAGCATCCATTAAAGAAAACTTGAGTTTAGCTGTCTGAAAATCAATAAATATATAATCTGTCATGTTTGAGATTATACAGGTATGTCCATGTCAGTCCCCTTTATAGGCCTTAAAAAAACAATGAACGTGATCATAATCACCGCTCTCCATAATCGAGCTCAACTATAGATGAATGTTCAATTACCAATGTTTTGCTGATCAATGCTCACTACTGTCCATTAGATTATTTCAAGCAAACAAATACTAAACAGAATTTGCCATTCAAAAAAAGGATAGATACAAAAACCCCAAAACCCAAAAGAACAACATAAAACCCAAGCATTAAAATATGAATTCAGAATAATAATAAAGTACAAATAGAAAGGGGTTCAGCTTTAGTAATTAACTGTGTCAAAAGAATAATGAAAAATAAGGAAGTTAGAGAGTCGTCTAAGATGGTAAATAGCTTAAGCATGTTTAACTAGGACAAAATTAAATAGTCTTACAACAAGAACTACATAATGGTTAAAATTATCAAATTCATTTTCAGAGTTAAAGTATAATGAGATTTAAACTGTTATATATCAACATATATTAATAAGAGGGAAGGATGCAACAAATTGAACCATATATGCTGATAATGATAAGTGATATGATGAACTTCAAGCAGCATAGTTAATTATACATGATAGTTGAAAGCATGCCATGGGAACAATCTTGCGAGGCAACCGAAGGTATACATGATAGCCAGTCCAAAAGTACAAACATGTCAATAAAGTTTACTAGAGAGTAAAAAATGGGTTTCAACTTAATTAAAGAACGATCTTGCAAACAGAAAGGCTGGGCTACTTTGAAACTATTACATGGTATTGAGTAGCAATTAGAAATCTAAAGGGAAAGGGTAAAGTGAAGGAACCCCAAACCAAAACACAAATTATTAATGAAAGATAAAGAAGGTTTCTCTAACAACTACAAGGATGTTGAGGAGCCTACTGAAAGCTATCAAAACAACCAAACAACAGCCTTTATTAGAGAAAAATCAATCAGACCCTCCAAAGAAGTAAACAGGACTCCAGATTCCTCATGACGTTAAAAAGAGTCAACGGTTTATGCTTCAGTGAGTTTTCATATGTGCAAAACAGTTCTAGGATCTGAAATATGGACAATAAGTTGGCATTGCCTTGTAAAGGCACCTGCTCAGTAATACAATTTTAATGGACTTCACTAGCCATTCAAGAAGGCGATGAGAGCCATACAGTTCTAGAAAACTGCTCACATGGAAAATTTAAATATGAAAACACTTTAAGTGATGAACCTATCAATAAGTAAGAAAACTCTAGCCACATCGGGCAATGCTAAAATTCTGTACAAAAGTTTGTGAGGAATTGCCCAAGCTAACATCAATGTAATGGAAGGTCTAGGAGCAGATAAGGAGCAGAAGAATGAAATAGCTAAGTAGGCTAAGTCTGGCCAACTTTCTTTGCTGTCCCTTTGTTGTTGTTTAACATGGAATAAAGTTTGGGATTTCCTTTCCTGAAAGGGGGATATAAAAAGCACACTAGTAAAATAATTGAAAGAGTATTTTAAGATTATACACTTAGTAGATTTTCAGAGCTCCATACTTATTTTGCAAATACTACATTTTCCTGCATATTAAAAAAAACATTTACCAAATGAAGCCTTAAATTAATTTTAATTGCGATGTAGGCCAAAACCAAGCTGCAAGGGAAGCGATTGCTATGATGATGGCATGGGTTCAACCCCTCGTAGGCTTGCCCAGAAAGCTAAAGTAGCTCTTATAATGGGCCCGCCTGGACAAGACAAGCTCGAAGTCCATACTGAATGTTTTCTTAGTTGGAATGGTCCAACTGTGAATTTTGACAGAAACAATGGCCATGATGATTGGCTTTTAAAGCCAAACAGGTATGTAATAGACGGGGGAAGTGCCAAGGCGGAAAAACTAGCATATAAACTCTACATTATAGCAATAATAAAAGGATGATTCAAAGGGTCTCGAAGGTCAAGCCAGACAAGGCAAAAGGAAGACCTGAAAGGGCAATTGATATGGGGTATCAGCCACGCAATTAACTGGTTTATATAAGTTTTATGCAAGCGCACTCAGAAATACTTTATATCTTGCATGTCTCTACAAGAACCCACCACTGCTTACCTCTATTCTTCTATGAACCTTAGCTTCCCCCTCTGCCTCAATGCCGTCCAACTTCAGCAGCTGGATCATTAGCATCTCTGTAATTACCACAAAATCTTGTTCTGCAACCTTGGTTCCACCATTTACAGCCATCTCAACAGCAGAAACCTGCACAAGAACATGTAGTATTTGTAGCCACAAATTTTAAGACTCGATTAAATATGTAAATTTTGAAAAAAGTCCAAATCATTATATGTATACCTTTTCTGACAACTTATCCACTTCAGCCCTTACTTCAGCGACTTTCTGGCAAGCTTTTGCAATGTCTTCATTTCTCTTCATTTCCTCTAATTTCCTTTCCTTACTTGCAGGGTCTTCCAACAAAATCACTTTTGCCATATCTTTCACACCTACGATATGCAGACACTCGTCATTTTCCTTCTCCTTTCCCCTGAACAAAATCCTCTGCTCTTGAGGCTCCAAACCAGTCTCCTGGGCTAACAGCTTCTTCAACTCCCCTGGATATTTTTATATGTAGATAGAATTAATCATCACACCTAGGATAAAGAGAAAAGAAAAGAAATCACCTTTAGGTTTCTCTTTACTTCCTTAAAAGAATTAGATCTGTGAAGAATAGGTATGCCCATATCAGTTCCCTTAATACACATACATTGCAGATTAAGTAGCATATATTCTAAGTACCGATTTGCATAAAAACTTATGAATACTGCTCAATCGCATAGAGGCCTAGAGGTACCTGTTGGTAAGGCAGGACAATTACCAGGCGGAGAATAGGTATGGTCATGTCAGTTCCCTTTATAGACATATATTGCAGGTTAATTCGTAAATATTCTGAGTGCCATTTTGGACACAATATTCTGAATATTGCTCAATCGCATTGAGGCCTAGTGGTACATGGCCTATTGGTAAGGCAGAACAACTGCTGCCAAGATTCATGTCCTAGTAGGCATGTGCCCTTTTCAGACGAGTTGTTAATAACAATCTCAATTTGATAACAGAATTTCCAGTCTGTGATTGTTTACCAAAACAACAAGCAAGAGCATAGACACATAGTCAACTTAGAATGTAAAAGCATGTATCATATTTAAGTCCCATGAAAAGATTTTAATTTGTATCATATAAGTAGCCATAATCTCGTGGAACAAAAACTGGAAAGGAAAAAGTCCATCTCTTGTGCCTTGGGATATTGCCACAATTCAATACGAGCTATTGTCTAAGTATATTGTATTCGCATTGACCTTCGATAATCTCCATGCATATCCCAATGCATAGGCTCCTACCAGTATGGAAAGGAAATGCCACAAATTGCCCCTAAAACCCCTTATATTACCATAATTCAACATGGACATAAAACTGCAATAACCTCATTCAACTTTGAGGTTTTTCCATTGGTAAATTCTTATAAACCGAAAAATGACACACTCCATCTTCAAAAATTAACATATCCAACATGAAATAAAAAGCGGAGAATAATCCCATTAGACTTGTACCATCTCCAAGAATAAGTCCTATCAACATAGAAAAAATGCACTTGAAATCTAGCCTGCCTTAGAATATCAGCACAATCGAGCATGTCATAAGAAGCCAAGCAAATACCCAATATCCAATTCGTTGACCACATTGCAAAGGAAATGGACAGAATAATTACCAAAAGTAGCCTGAGCAGGAATGGAGACTTCATGCTGGTACGATCCATGGGACACTTTGACCTTAATCATAGGGCCAGCTGCGGCAGCTCCATCGTCTCTTCTCTGCACTAACATACCTCCAGGCCTCAATTCCCAGTCGATGCTGTCACCCCTCTCCTCTGCACTGCCACTGTAAATGCCTTTGGAATTGGACCTAAACATAACTAACTACCCTTGAATGTACCAAAAAGACTGAACTTTAACTACAAAACCTAGGACTGGATTTTCCAACCGCCGTTCAGAAGACACAGTTTTACATAAGTATTCGTGGATATTTAACAGAATCCGAATAGGGTAGTTGGAAACAAAGCCTGGATAAACAAAAAGTTTGTTAATGTCCAACAACCCTAAAATTTGAGAAGAAAAAGACCTGGACTTAATGGGACCGTCTTGCAACTTCCAATATAGTTTATTCTCTACTCTTCTTCACATTAATTTCACCAAACCCACTTAAAATTACTGCAGAAGAAGACATACGCCTTTTTGCCTGCACAGAACTGCACGGATGTCAGAGCAAAATGTTAAATAATTATATCCGACGGATATACACATATAATATATCATACACAAGTGACGGAGATATTCAACACGGGAGATATTGTCGCCTGCTTTCTTATAAAAAATAACGCCACTTCTCAAATCCGGCCACTGTGCCCAAACAAACATATACACACAAGATATCTCCTGGGAAGTACTCGAGAGTTCTGTCCGGGTTCTCCTCTTTTACCCAGCGCCGGCGGCTTGGGCTTATCTGTCTTGCAGCTTTGAGATACAAATCTGCGGTAAGCGTACAGTCCAGCTAATTAATGTACAAGTGGGATTGAAAATGATGGCTCAAATTAAATATTTGATCCAATGGCATTAAATGCTGTCGTCCACGTAGGCAATGAACAAAGTACTGGATGATGTGGACACAGAATGTCTGTATTATTTAGGAATCCAGCATACTTAATGTACATTTGACTATAAAAATTAATCAAAATTAATTAAAATTCCAAATTTGCCGGCATTTGTCATTATCTCAGTGGTGGGACATGCATGTACTTCACCGAAAGGCTCGCAAGGTTCGAAAGGGAAGGCTTTGTATATGTCCCACCTTATGTCTAACGACCTTTTTTCGCTTAAAAAAACTACACACATTGTTGGGGAAGTTTTATAAACAATACATTCAATCAATTTTTGGAACTATAATATTTAGTAAAGATTACTCTTTCATTTGTCCAACATGACGATAAGGGAGAAGAAGTAGGGTATAGAAAGTGCGATCTTAGTGTAACAGTCTAGCTTATATGTCTAAATTAACTAAATAGAATTGTGTTGATAAAATAATTGTGAATTTGTCAAATAGTGATTGGTGTGTATCATTCTTGCATTTAATGTTATTATATATATAGTTGAAAAAGTATTATTCACATTATCAAAATAACACAATAATTGACAAGTTATAATTTAAATTGTGACATTAAATTCTTAGAGATTATTGTTGATAATGGTCAATTACTTATTTGTGTTATGTTAGTGCAACAAGAAACATTGACGCTCTCTCATCAAGAGAATCATCTAGGAGTAGGCATCTAGCGATCTCAAAGACAAAGTGTCATGAAGAGATCTATAGAGCACACATCACATAGAAAATCATATAGATAGTTTTGCATTATGAGTGTGTGTGTATTGTCTTAAATAGGATATTTTTTACATTTTACCTTTAGAATTATGTGGTTTGTAATTATGAAATTTGATAATAATAGAAAAATGGTCAAAATAATTATAGAAGTATTATTTTAAGGTCAATTGACCAATGCATGAGCTAATTATTCTCCAATTTAATATTAATGGGAAACTAATTGAGAACACTCAAGCTATAAGGATGGAACAACAATTATAGAGAAAATTATGGTAATTAACTTTCAAAGGGATCAAGTGCCTAGTTAAGAGGATTTTTTGCATGGTTTGCATGTGAAAAAGAAGTGAAACTTCATTGGGGTTTGACAAGACTACACTTCACCCTTCCTTGGCTTTGAAAAACTAAGTGAATTCCCTCACTTTACATAGACAACATTATGGGAGAAGTGGAGGGAATTATTTTCCATTAATGGTTTTTATTTAGGGAGAGAAGGGAGTGGTAAACAATTTTACTTGTCCTAGAGAGTTGTAGTTGTTGTTGGAGGATTATAATTCATTCTTGATTGTTTTTAAACATTTTGGGCCAATTTCTTGGAGGAAGGAAGAGGCATATCATTTTGAGAGGAGGATCATTTCTAACTATTGAAAAGGGAGATCTCATGGTTCAATCCTTCAATTTTGAATTGGCAAGAAATGATTTATTATTAGTTATTCCAATTGTTTAATCATTGGTATTTTGGTTTACTTTTGCAAGTGAATTTTCTTATAGAAGGCATATAGAATTTATATAAATGAAATTTATCATTTGCATCTCATCAAGACATCAAATTGGTTGCTAGAACTATTTCGTGTAGAATGAAATAGTAGGGATTAAATCATCCTTTTATGTTGAACTTATTTCTTTCATTTCACACTCTATATGATGTATACCTTAGAGTGGAGAATAGAGGCTCGTTCATCATCCTATATTACACTTATCACATTTAAATTTACAAACCTTATGTATATTATATAGCCCCTTCCTTCACAAATTAATTATAAAAATCATCTTTTTTATAAATAAATAAAGTTAACATTCATGTTTGATCATTTGTTATGAAACCACATCCTTTGATGCAATTTCTACTTGGGCAATGAGGAAGGTAAACATAATGGGGGATAAGAGCTCACTTCATAATTTGGCATCACAATTGTAGAATATCATTACACCTAAAATTCATTTCATTGCATGTAATGACATCTCAAGAGGTAGTCTACCAAATAGTTCATGTGTCATATCCTCATTTTTTATTGCTTGCATGACTATCAAGCATTGGCAGCTTATTCTTACAAACTCGATCATACTTAGCTAGATTAGGTTGGGATAGATCATAATGTATTCATGAAGATTAGTATAAACTTTGACTTGATCAAACTCTATATATTTTACTTGGTATCCTCCTAAGCTTATTTTCTATGTTTAACTTGAGTAGGGTAATGAAGTAGCTTAGTAGTCATCAAAGGTGTCCATTTTTTAATACATGAAGATAATTTTGTAGGCCAACTAATTTCTCTTTGCTCAAAAATTATGGTGCATTCTCCTTATTTGAGTTAGTTGATAGTTGTGAAGGCTCATTGTACTTAAGGATTGACAAAATACCTATAAGGCATTGGTATCTCTTTAATTATATCCATCTACCATTGTGGTCTCACCATGCAAGTACTTACCATTCTTATTTAGTAACCCACCCATGTAATACTAATAGATGGTAAGAGGACCCTTTATGGTAGACAGGGTATAACAATATATATCCTTTCTTAATGTAGATAGTTTACTTAACATATATATCTACCATCAAGTTTGAACATGACTCTTGTAAGAAAAAAATAAGTAAATAAACAAAGATTTTGTTGTATATTCAATGGATCTATTGATTCTTCTATTTAGCGATATTATTTATTTTTGGATCCATGAGTTAAATAGATGCAAAAGGTATAGCATTATGAAGAATCCATTAGCTATTAAAGAACAAAAATTATCCTTAACATAATAATAGTTCTCGTGGTTATAGTTATGTAATTTAATTTAATTAAAACCATTGCGTGATGGATAAGGCTTATTGTAGAGGAAATTGCTCTCATGTCTTTAGGAATCTAAAAAAAATCCTTTATGGGATTTACCCTTCTCTTGTCTATCTTTTCATACCATTTTTAAGTTGAAAATTTTGTTGAGTAATGTAAGTTTTATGTTTATTTTAGGATTGTCTTATTTTGTGCAAATTGATAATCAAATTAGAAGAGGTTGATTACAAAGAAAAATATTCTCATACTATTTAGAATTCCTCAAAAACCCTTCTTAGGTTTCATTCTTCTCTTTCCTAGCTTTCTAAAACATATTAAATTTCTAAGTTTCATGGAGTAGTGTGAATTTTATGATTTTTTATGACTATAACCTTTGTTAAAATTGTTGGATTATATTGGACAATTAGTGTTACTACTAAGGGGTTAGACTTCATTATCATGTTAGAGTAATAAGTCATTTCACTTAATTAATCTAATCATATTGGTTAATTAATTAAGTCACTTATCACTGTAGTTTTACTTAAGCTAAACTTAGGCACATTAATAATTAATTATTAAGTGTGCACACTAGGGTTTCCTTTTATGGTTATGCATACATTTCTTTTATAAAGCAATTCATCTCTTGTATTTACTCAATTCTTGAATATTATTTGTTTGCACATCTTCATGCAAATTGCTCTATTGTTTTTGTTTTTCTCTTTGTAGAAGGTATTTTCTAGTTTGCATGTCTAATCTTGGATTCTAACATATCCTACCAAAATTTTGGAGCCTTTAAGACCTTCACAAATATTTTGGTAGTATTAGTTCAAATGTGCATTGAGGAATTTAGGAAAAATTTAGTACAACCTTGTTAATTCCCATAACTAGTAACTTGGAGAGTGGGAAGGTGCCAAGTGTAGAAAAATAAAGAATAATAGGAAATTTTAGCTTATAACCTAATGTGTAGTATAGAACCACATACAAAATTCTTTTGTCAAAGCTATAATCAAACTAAGTAAAAGTAACTTGATTGATGGCTATTTTTCACCATGTTATGTTCTAGATGGAAATGTACATTGATTATGCATGCATGCTTGATCATTAGTTATATGAATACTAGGTTATCCAAGAATATATGTGGCACCATATTCCTTTATGCACATTGAATTCAAGATACTAGAACCTTCATAAAGGATTGGGCTTTATAGACTATAGAATTCGATGGTAAGAAATAGATACTTGTTTCCAAGAATCAATGATATTTTTTATCAGATGAGGGGAGCTATAGTTGTTTCTAAGATAGACCTCATCTTTGGGTATCAACAATTGAGAATCAAGGAGGAGGACATACACAAAATAAATTTTAAAGCTATTATGGACATTATGATTTCACTATAATTCCTTTTAGGTTAACAAAATGCTTCGATAGCCTTTATGAATTTGATGAATAGTGTGTTCAAGGATCATCTAGATGATTTTCTTTTAGTACATTCATAGATGGCACCCTAATATATTCAAATTTTTAAAAAGAACATGATGAGCATTTAAGGATAGTATTGCAATGACCATCAACTTTTCGGCAAGTTATCCAAACACACTTTTTATCAAAGGAAGGTGTATTACATTAGGTATATTATATAAATTGAGGGAATTTTAGTGGACCAAACCAATATTAAGGTCATATTTGAGTGGTAAACACCACATAACTTTTTTAAGAATTTTGCAGTTTTATAGGATTGGCAAGGTACTACAAAAGATTTGTAGAAGGTTTTTCAAAAACTACACATCCAATTACTTATTTACAAACAAAGGGTTAAATATTTGAGTTAATAAACAAGTGTGAACAAGCCTTTCAAATATTGAAGATTAAAATAAAAACACTAATTCTAATTTTTCCTAATCTAAATGTTATTTTTTTAGTTGCAATAGATTCCTCAAATGAAGGTTTAGGAAAATTTCTTATGCAAAGTGAGTGAACAATAGCTTTTGAGTCAAGGAAGCTTAAGTCACCTGAACTAAACTATATGTCACATGATTTAGAGCTAGCAACCATTGTGTGTGATCTACAAATGTAGAGATAATACCTCATAGGGAAACCATTTGAGCTCAAAAAAAATCACTTGGGACTCAAATACATCTTCACCCAACCTAACCTAAATCCTTGCAAAATATGATGGTTATAATTCTCAAGTGAATACAATTTTTATATTAATTATATTAAATGGAAATATAATAGGTTGGAAGATTCTCTTAGCAAAAAGATACGTCTTTTAGTTATAACTAGATAGTGTAGTCTACATTCAAACTTGACATGTGCTTAACCAACAACAAGCAAGTAAACACTTTTTGAAGGTGAATATAGCCCTAGAAAATGATGCAATTGATCATCATTTTGAGGAGAAGGATGTATGTTCCTAGTCAAGGTGGAATGAGGACTATAATTATGGAAGAGGCACATAGTGCTCCTTATTTTGGTCATCCAAGAGTGACTAAGCTTATGGTGGATCTAATTCCATTATACTTCTAGCATTGAATTAGAAAGGATATTATTAAATTTGTGGAAATATATTTGGAATGTTTGTGAGTCAAGGTTGAGCATGTACACCTAGCAATATACAAAAATATAAATGGTAGGTTATAAGTATGGATTTTGTCCAAGGTCTACCAATATCAAAGAAAACATGATGTCATTTTGGTGGTAATATAAAAACTCACCAAGGTGGCTCATTTCATTGCTAAAAACCTTTCAAATGGTTCATTAACCTTAGAAAAGAAATTTTTTCAAAAAAATATTACATGGGTACCAAAGACAATTATTTTTTATTGTGATGCTCACATTAACTTTGAGATTTTGGATAATGTTTTTGATTGAGTAAGCAAGGAAAGGGCCTTGACCCTTACAGAGAAATTTTGGATAATGTTAAATGTAGTCTTAGGAACTCGTTTAATTTTTTTTTAAACTTATCACCCATAGACAAATGGTTAGATAGAGCGAGTAAATCAAACTATTGAGGATTTTTTTTGAATGTATTGCATGGATCAACAATACAAGTGGGGGGTCAATGCACCAATCTATGACACAAAAAAGGTGCTACTTTTGCAAAAAAATACAAAATTGATGTTTTCACGCACGCCAAACTAGTTTTGCATTTAGCGAGCACCAAATTTGGTGCTCACTAAATGCAAAACTTCTTTAAAAAAAAACCCTTTTGTGAGTTTTTCCTCAATAGGGTACCAAATTATTTTGACATTTTAGACTTTCAGGGTAGAGGTGGGGGCTCCACACATGATAGACCAAATGCACAATGCAATCCACAGTTGGCACCGAGACCCTTTCCCAAACCCATGGTGGAGCATGCCACTATTCCTTATGTTGTGAAGGATAGTATTGAGGTGGACACACTAGAGTTGCTTAGCTCACTCACTCAGAGCATTATACAATGTGTGAGGCCTCTAGTAGAGCCTAATGTGAATAACACTTCTAGGCCTAGAGTTTCACCCCACCATTTTCACTCTTACAACATGTTGTTTGCATGTATGATTATCAAAGTGCTTGGGGTGCAAGTACACAACCTACATCAACTGTAGAGAAGATGGTTATGATAGATGCATTATTGAATGAAACATTCGACATTGATACTCAAGTAAAATTCAACAAGTTCAGTTAATTTTGTTTGTTAAATTCTATTTTGAAATGTAAGAATAACTAAATTAGTAGAATCAATATGAGTATGTGCAGGATCATCATGGAAAAAACAAGCCCTTAAGTGGCAAAAAATTCAAAAAAATCAGAGTTAGGCAACTTGATGTAAATATTTGAATAAGCTATCTATATTATTTCAAAAATATGTAAGAATAGAATTTTTAGAAAATTGAATGTAGTTTCTAAACTACTAGGTTTATTTTTTAAAACAAAATCTATTTGGTGAAAATTTGAAATTTCAATGTAATAGTACTTAAATTTCAGGGAAAAATAAGAAGTAGGTGTTTGTCGACCACCCTAACCACAATAAAATGATAATATTTTTTATAATATTTTAGATATAAGTAGAGGACTCATGTTCGGATGTGATGCATTTTTTTTGTAATTTTTTTCCAAGTAAATAATTAATTATGATTTTTTTATTACAAATTTTTAAAAATATAAAAACTTGTGCGTCTAACCACCTTAACTTGGTCAAAACTTCATGAAATTCAAATTTTCTTTTTTGTAATCCTATAGTATACAAAGCATAGAATTGGACGCATGTTTCATATTCAAAAAATGTGATACTGTTTAAAAGCTATAGATGTTTTTCAATCAGCCTATCAATCAGGACTTTAGTCGTAATTCAAATAGAAAATGAATAATAATTATTTATTAAATTCAAAGTAAATCATAATTTATATTGGTGGAAAGATGAGAATATCCTTTAAAAACCCTTTTCATTTCATTAATTTTGGGTTAAAAAAATTTGTCAACCACATACCCTACAAATACCCATCATATCGCCACTTTTTGGTCCATCATGATCCTGCACATACCCATATGATGAATTTAATTTAGGTTTGAAGTGTTCATGATATGTGCACCATTCCTGTAGACCCTTATTTCTTTTCAACATCAATTCCACAAGTATGCAACATGTATTAAAGAAATTATTATTTCATGTGAACAGTTGACTGTTATTTGAATGATTGTCTCATAACACACTTTGGATTTCAAACAGTTTGTTGGTGGACCTTTGAGATCCACACCTCGCTATTCACATCATCAAACAACTTTCACTCAAGTAACCTTTATTCATTAATGGTGTTGTAAAACTTGATGTTAGCTAGTTTTGGTAATTTTGCATGTACAAATCTAAAAAATTGATGAGAAACACAAACATTGGAGGAACATGAAGTGGAGAAAAAATGAGACTAGAATTTGTGCAATTAAGAAATTGAAAGCTTGGAGTTGAAATTATTTCTTATTTTTCCTCTCAATTTTATATTATATAGTTTGATAACTTTTGAATGATTATGAAATTGCTCTCATAAGAAGTATAGTTCAAGGTTGGAAGATATTTTGTTGGTAGCATGCCCATAGAACCTTAAAATTATTTTCTCTGTGTGTAATACATATTCTCTTTGGTGTCAATTCTCATATTATAGCCTCACAAAAAATATTAATAGTTTAGGTTATAATTGATTATTTACTACTTATAGTTAGTCGATAAATAAGCCAAAGAACATGCTTTATTCTCAAATGGCTATTTTTATTACCTTTCCAAGTATTCACTAGTACTATGTTCCCATGATTCCAATAATCCCTTGTCATATCCCTTGGTTTCCCTATGGCCACTAGCTCTACCCACTTGCCTTGTACAAGATGTTATGGACACATGCTATTTTTTATGATGGTAGATCATAGTGGGAAATTGTCTCTCACATAGTTTCTTTCATGCCCATTTTTAGGAAACCTCATCCCTTCAACCAAGTTAACTCTTACCCTCCACCATCCCATAACCCATCACTTGTATCATCCTCCTCACTACACATTTTAACCAAACATGAAGAGTATACATGGCATGCGATGTGAATGAGCTATGTTGTAAGGAATCTACCATGATATCTTATTTTCCATATCTATTAGAGGATGTCATGCTTGGTTGGTCTTGTGAGATCCTAAATATATTTACCATTCAATGCCCATCTCATTATTCCATTCCTATCATCACACATATTTTTTAACATTTTATATCACGTATCCCAATCTTTAACACCTTATATATTATACCATCTTCCTCCGTATTTCATCTTATACACATATCCTTATAAGAAACCTTTCCTTCTGCTCATTATTGACCAAATCTCTTATACATTATTACTACACACCTCAAGTAACTCTTACTTCATGTCCTATATTCAAACCTTATACACCGCCTAATTCATAGGTTATGTTATAATATTTCCTCCTAGTCACATCCCATTAACCTCTAATAGTTTGCCTTATGTTTTATTATCCCATCCTAGCTCATCTAATTAATCTCTACTAGTCCATTCTATGTTCCATTATATCCTCTCTTGATCATTTCCCATTATCCTCTCCTAATTCACCCTATGTTCCTTTATTCCTTTGTAATCCCATCCTATTAACATTTAATAGTTCACCCTATTTTCCATGATCCCCTCCTAGCCCATCCCACTAATATCTACTAGTATGTCCTATGTTTCATTATCCCTTCTACTCCCATCTTATTGTGCGCTCTATTATTTCACCCTATGTTCCACCATCCCTTCTTGGTCTTGTCCCTTTATCCATTCTATTTTATACCATCGTTGTCCACGTTTCATCCTATATAGATAATCTTACAAGAAACCTTTCCTTCCACTCATTATTGGACAAAACTCTTCTCCATTATTACTACACACCTCAAGTTCCCACTTCATGTACGATAGTCAAACCCTAGACACTTCCTAATTCACCCTATGAACTCCATTATTTCCTCCTAATCCTATCCCATTAACCTCTAATATTTCATGCTATATTTTGTTATCCCATCCTAGCCCATCCCATTAATCTCTACTAGTCCATCCTATGTTCCATTATCCCCTTCTATTCCCATCCCACTACCCTCTCTTATTTCACCCTATGTTATGTTATCCCCTCTTGGTCTTGTCCCATTATCTTCCACTAATTCACCCTATGTTCTACGATCCCCTCTTGGACCATCCCACTAGTCTCTACTAGTCCATGAACTATGTTCCATTATCCTCTTCAACTCACATCCCATTGTACCCTCTATTATTTCATCATATTTTCCATTATCCCCTCTTGGTCTTGTCTCTGTATCCCTTGTATGATATACCACATCCATCCAAATTTTATCCTATACACATACGATTAAAAGAAATATTTCCTTCCACTCATTATTGACCAACTCTCTTCTCCATTATTGTTGCACACCTCAACAACCAACTTCATGTGCTATATTCAAACACTAGACACATCCCAATTCATCCTATGTTCCATTATCCCCTCCTCATTTACCCTATGCCTATATTCACCATATGCACTCATCTATATCCTCACAATTGTTGACGTCATCTCCCTTAAAAGCTAGGAGGACACTTACATCCACTATTCCATATTTCCAGACAAGCAGAATATGATTGTCCATCTTGAGTATTGTGCCAACAACCACTATTATTGATCTTGCATGATGATGCATGATTTATACTATTCTTGTGATCAAGAATAATGAGTTCACTTGAAGTATGCAAATATAGCTTCTCACTATCATACTTATGCTATCATGGCGACTGCAACCTTTGTTTCCATCTTACTCATGAGTTACACTTATGCCTCTGCCCCTTATGGTCATGATCATTGTCCTTTTATCCATTTTCTTTTAGCATTGGGGTGTAAGGGTGCATGTTTATGTATATTGAATCAGATGCCCTATATGAAGCATGATATTTGAAAGCATGTATCAAATAAAACTTCAACTGTGATATCCACACCAATACCTCTATTACAATTATGTTCAATAGAATTCATGTGTTTCACTATGCACTGATAATGTGGCCCACAATGGGATTCATACATGTGTATCAATGCTTTAAGGCAATCCTAATCATCATCATCCCCATCCACCACCGCTAATTTTATCCTCACCTACTACTTCCATAATTATAAGGATGGCATGCTTATATGTCTCCTTGGAATTGGTGCTAAGCTTCCATCCTCCCTACCTTCATCCAATCCCAATCCATCTCCTCTTGCTTATCCTTCACCTTTCTTTGATAATGGAAACCAAGCCTTTAGCCAAAATTACCCTCCAAAACCTTTTGAAGGTCCTCATCCTCAACCTCAATTTACCAATCCATGGAAGCTTCCACATCTTATTCCATTTGTTCATATCCCACATCCTTAAAATACAAATTACCCCACTATTAACAAGCAAATTCATCCACCCCATCCCAACATAATAGTATAGACAAGGCAGTGAACTGTTTGAAAAAATGCCACAAATAAATGTGGTCTACTAGTGATGGAATGCCATGACAAAAAAAAAATTCATGGCATTCCATCACTATTAGACCACATTTCTTTGAGGCATTTATTCAAATAGTTCACTACCTTCTCTATGCTACCACACTTTTCATACATGTCTACTAAAGCAATTTATCAAAAAATTCACTGCCTTTGTTGCTATGAATAAAAACCTAAATAGGGGCTTTCCAACAAGCTATGGATAGGGAAAATAGTAAGCATAATAGTAAGAAATATATAGTTCAATAAGTACTCAAAATTTTGTTGATTATCTCATACATTATAAGCCATGACCTACATCATTATTCTAGTTTTCATGATTGAATAATTTGCTGTTTTATTTTTAGATGTTGCAAGTAGAAACACCTCCTGATGTTGATAGGGAAATGGAGTGTGGTGTATCTTCCACAATAGATAGATCGATGGCTCTCACAGGGGTATAAGGAAGATTAGTAAATTTTAAATTACATATGTTGTTATAGTTGTTTATTATTAAAAATCAAATGATTATTGATTTGTAGTTTAATTTCTATTTGGATGGTTTCTATAGGACTTTGGCATGCCAGAGCCTAAGCATGCAGATCTTTCACTCGAGGAGAGAGATCCTTTGGTGGCAGTAAGTGATTATTTTGTGAAATATCATTTTTTATAATGTAATTTATATATATTAATGTCTTTACCTTTTATTGTAACAGGTGAAGCTTGATCTGGAACTAAATAAGAGGACCCGCCCTTAAATTCAAAGAAAATGAGTATCATATGCATTTTCATCCACTTAACCAACAAAGGCCACCTGTATGTTTCCTTCATCGAGAGGGCAATGAATTTTGATTGGGGTCCTTTGTTGTATGCCTATATGGCATTTTTGGATATATTTTGTATTGCATATACTTGAAATTGTATGCCTTTATGGCATTCTTGTAAGCCTATATGGCTATTTTGTATATGTTTTATGCTTATATCGACATATATTGATGTATACCTACATGGCTATATGGTTAATACAAATCTTTTTTATTGATGGTGTCCATATTTTCATTACAAATCCACATTGCAATAGATATGAGTTACGTGTATTCAACTATACTTTACAACTTACATGTATAATTTGTGACTTATGTGTATTCCAATGTATACTTTGCGACTTACATGTTTTCATGTATATACTTTGTATTCATGTGTATACTTCATGGCTTACATTTATTTGAGTAATTGTACTTCACTTATTCACGTGTATGCTTCACTTATTCACGTGTATGATTCATGCTTCTGATGTATAATTCATGTGTTCACATGTATGTTTCATGATTCGTGTGTATACATCATGTATTCACGCGTATGCTTCATGCTTCTTGTGTATATTTCACTTATTACATGTATTCACATGAAAACTTAATGCTTCCAATTTATAATTCATGTGTTCATGTGTATTCTTCATGATTCATGTGTATACTTCATGTATTCACATGTATGTTTCATTCTTCTTGTGTATACTTCACATATTATGTGTATTCGTGTGTATGCTTCATGCTTCATACGTATACTTCATGTGTTCATGTGTATGCTTCATGATTTTTGTGTAAACTTCATGAATTATGTGTATTCATGTGTAGACTTCATGCTTACTATGTATACTCCATGTTTTATGTGTATTCACATGTATTCATCATGCTCCCTGTGTCTATTTCATGTGTTCATGTGTATGCTTCATGCTTCTAGTGCAATGTACCTCGAACCACTTCCACAAGTTTGGGTGTGAAACATGACCATGCCTAGCCTAAACGCACCTATTCTAATGTGTTGGAACTATTGGTTTGGTCACATGAGTTTCATAACGAAAGTTACACCCCTTTGCAACTTTACATTGCTTGCATTTGACTCTTTTTCCATCAATTGAAAAGTGGACACCATGGTAAAACGCCTTAGAGATATGAAAAACTGAGAGAGGTTATTGTAGAGGGGCCCAATGTGATATCATAGCCTTAGACATTGTTTTTAAGTGACATGATGTTTGAGTAACTGATCATCAAATATTTTTTCCTTTTGCACTTTGGAATCTTAGGAGATATCGTCAATCCAATGTAGCTCAAACTATTTTAGCATGTTTGAGTATGAAAGAGGACCATTCCTAGCCTAAACATACCCATCTAGATGTGTTGGAGCTATCAGTTTGGTTGTACAAGTTGCAAAATGAAAGTTACACCCCTTTGCAACTTTACACTGCGTGCATTTGACACTTTTTCCATCAACTGAAAAGTGGACACCACGAGAAAATGTCTTAAAGATATCAAAAACTGAGAAATATTATCATAAAGGGGCCCAACATGATCCTATAGCCTCAAATGAAATGTTTCTAAGTGAAATGGTGTCTAAGTAACTACTCATCAAAGATTGCTACCTTTTTGCACTTTAGATTGTTAAGGGATATCATTGGTCCAATGTAGCTCAGAATATTTTGGCATGTTTGGGTGTGAAATAGGACCATTCCTAGCCTAAGTGTACCCATCCAAACATGTTGGAACTATTGGTTTGTTTGTACAAGTTGCAGAACAAAAGTTACACCCCTTTGCAACTTTACCTACTTGCATTTGACACTTTTTTCATCAACAAAAAAGTGGATACCATGGGAAAATGCCTCAGAAATATCAAAAAATGAGAGAGGTTATTGTAGAGGACCCCAACATGATCGCATAGCCTCAAAAAAAAAATCTAAGTGACACAATGTCCACGTATTTGCTTGTTAAAAATTGTTGTTTTTTTGCACTTTGGACTCTTAAGGGATATCGCCAGTCTATTGTAGCTTGGACTATTTCGGCATGTTTGGGTGTGAAAGAGGACCATGCCTAGCCTAAATGTACCCATTCAAATGTGTTGGAACTGTTGGTTTGGTTGTATGAGTTGTAAAACAAAAGTTACACCCCTTTGCAACTTTCATGATGAGTCTTAGTTCACTTATGTATTAGGGTTAAATGGTGTAGATTATATTTCCATTATACATCAAACTTTTATGCCATGCCTAGTGCATTTGTGTATGCATTATATAATTTAATGAAATTGACTCTTATATTTGATTGTTTGAATGGAGTATGACATATGCATTAGGTTGAATGACATACATGACAACATCGAACAACTTTTGATTTTGTGTTAAGCATACATCATAACTAGTGTTCATCATGGTGTGCTTAGTGTGTTTATTCATGCATGTTGATTACAAATTTTTGAGTGAAGTTTCTCATATCTATAATTTCCTAGGCAAAAATCAACAAGGAATTTCTTGCTTACAACAAGTGATGCACCCTCTACAAATAAAATACATTGTTGGGGGTTTAATGTCTCAACCTCCACTAGTAGAATTTGGAAAATAAATGATTAGGTGACTAAAAATTTTAGTCACAACAACTAAAAATGACTAAATTTTATTAATTATTTGTAACTCAGCTATAAATGAGTAAATAAATGACTAATTTGGTCATTGACTAAAAATTATTTAGTCACACAAATAATAATGACTAAATAGTTAGTCATTTATTTAGTCACAATCCATTTGAATAAATCATTTAAGGAATCAAGAATATAGCCTGCCAAAATAGGTACTCTAAAACTTTGATAAACATACCCTAAAACTTTCATTGAAATCTTATTTTCAGGCATAACCCACCAGAATGGAGTTTTCATTTTAATAAACATACTCTAAAAGCTTCATCAAAGCATATTTTCAGTCGTAGCCCTGCCAAAATGTAGAAGTGTTTTAGTAAAGAATGACAGAGAATGGTAAGGAGATGTGTGTGACATGAGGCATAGGATTCATTGCTTCTTATCTTATTCTTGCTCTACTCAATAAGGGTTACATTTTTCACACTATTGTTTGTAATCCTAGTATTTAATTGACATATATTTGCATAATCTCAAATTCCTTCAGATGCTTTTGAAGTATCAATGTATCCTATATAGGGTTTAGAATGATTTATTTTAATGTAAAAAAATAAATAAATGATGTATTTTCCTATGATTAGATAATGTGGAGATCTCCTAAATCTGCCCCAGCACACTGTCCTCTTTGGCACTGTATTCATTACTCTAGTTGCTACGGTTTTGCATGTGACATCTTTAATATCTCCATGATAGTGGCTTTTAAATAGATCTTAGTATTTTCTTTAATCCTTTTTCATGGTAACCCTTGAGTTCCATAATCCACCTTCGATCTCTTCTAAGAACATTGTCTTAAGCTAGACCGCATAGTATGCATATAAAGCAAGTCCTTTATACCTGCCATTGTTCCAAACCACCACTCACTGCCTTGCTTAAAATGTTGCCTCCATAAGCACAATAGCATGTTTTAAAATCATGGTTTCTAGTGATTGACCATTAAGGTCACTACTTTCATCAAGATATAATGAGATTTTTGTCTTCAAACTCAAGGAATTATGCAAGATAACATTTTAAATTGTTTGTTGTGTATGATTTGATTTTATTACACATTTACTACTTTGTTAATTTCCTTTAAGACTAGATATTGCACCCTCAGCTGCAATCTTAAACATGTCACTCATTGTCACTTGAAGATTCCTTTCATGAGCATCCTTCTATAAAATCAAACTATGCTCTATAGACTGCCTATTTTCTTACTACAAGGGACTCATTATTTCATGGTATTGTGGGTCTTAAGATCCTTCAACCTTATTGTCACTACTTCATAGTCCAAAAGGTATTATTCACTATTCTCCCATCTCTAATAAGTTTCAAAACACCTCTCAAACATGCAATCCACTACCTCCATTATACAATGGCTAAGAAAAAACATTGAATCTGTGATTACCACTATTACTTCATTTGGACAGTCATTTCTTGATTGCATTTCCCTTCTTTAACACTACCAAAATCATTTAAAAAACCCTTAAGGTTAGCAAGGGGGTATGGAAACTCACTGTTAAAATCTCAACTTTACTATGCAAGGTTTGAGCTTTATTATCTTGTCACTGCTCAACCTCTTTTTGACTATCACACCTCAAGTGACTATCGCTATTCTTACCATAGATTATATTTACAAATATCACTGAGCTACATAATGTGTGTGTGTTATTGGATACAATATTTAGATTGCAAGATTTTGTTATTGGTTACAATGTCTCAATCTTTCTAGTATTGCAACCTCACTAATCCACTAGAGTTATGGTTTATGTTTCTATGGAGGCCTAGGGTTTGTACCCTAGTCATACTCTTACCAATGCTTCTATTGGTATTAAAAAACAAGCTTAAATCTTGGGTCAAAAAAGTAGTTGTCTTGAAAGGGTTGTGGTATGATCTTGGATTGTATCCTAGAGTGTGTGGGAAGCTTTTGTTTGATCATTAAGGTATGTAAACTTGGTCAGGAAAATGTATCTTATATAGCATGGGTCTTGCTTTGATACTTTCCATAATGGTTATTAGAAAATCACATTATTATAATTTGTGGTAACCCAAGATTACATTCAAGTATGTAACAAACTTGGTTTGTAGTTTAAGTTGTACACTTTTAAGTAACATTCATAAGGTTTAGAAAATCTTGATCACTCTCTAGGATAGCCCATTAAACATGGTTTGTACTTGAATGCACTACATAATTGATAAAACACAACCACTCTACATATCAACTAGAGTTATAGGATCTTTATTGCAAAAAGAGGTAATCACTCTTGGATCATGTTATCATTACATTGTAACCTGTTAAACTTGAGTCAACCTAAATGCACCCAATGATAATTAACACCTAATTGTGATGACAGTGATTTGTACATGAATTATGCTCATATGAGTGCCTCCATTTCTATCACAACATTGCCACATTAAACTTGGGTCACACATGAATGCATCATGTATTTGCTATAGCACAACTATCCCACATGACCAATAGAGTTATGGATCGCATAATTATAGTCACAAGAATTTATTCCCCGATTGTGCTCTTATGGTGATTCCATTACCATAATAGCATAACCCTTTGGACTTATATTGCTCAAATACTTGCATTGCTTATTTTCTCTTTGGATGGATGGCTTCATGGATTTTTTGTGATTTATACAACTTTTGTTTTGATAGTAAATGACATTGAATTCTTTCTAAAGGTGAAATGATTTATTAATTATGGTTTTATGATGATTTTGAGTTTTATTTAGAAGGGGTTAATATGTGGTATTTTTATGTGCAGGAGGAATAGATTGTGATGCAACATTTGGGTATGGGTGGTTTAGGGAAAATTGGATTGCTATTGGTGTCATAACTAGGTTGGAGAGTACTTTCAACCGGTTTGAAACACTTGCAGATGTTTTCGCTCAAAAGAAGAACCTAAGTGTAAGAATTTTTGAATATCCGATAGAGGAAGTTCCTTTATTCTAAAGATAAACTCATAAATTTTTTAGTCCAATTTTACTTCCAACTTGAGATCTTTAATATCCAATAGAGAAAGTTTGTACATTCTAAAGATAAAATCATAAATTTGTTGGACCAATTTCAGATCCGATTTGATGTAGTGAAGCTCTGACAAAGGAAGTTCTTACATTTTAAATATAAAATCATAAATTTTATTGGTCCAATTTTAGATCCAATTTGAGGTCGTGAAGATCCGACAGAGAAAGTTCCTACATTCTAAAGATAAAATCATAAATTTGCTTGGTCCAATTTGAGGTCCAATTGTAAGGATTTGTCTTTTTAATTATACTTTCTGACATTCGGCTTGATAGAAATTGTTACTTTAGAATTATGGTATTTCTTTTCTTCTAATGTTTTTAACCCTCATTTCAAGGAAGAGCTCCAAATATGGTTCCTTCAAATGGAGATTACACTTTTCCACTATAGGTTCTATCTAGAAACACCAGAAGCTCAGGTATTGTCATACTTAGGTACAACAGAGTTTGAGATGAATTGCACTTAATATTTTATGTTGATACACTTAGTATTTTATGGTGATATGGATATGTTTTAGCCTATAGTTAATTGTTGTAGCATAATAGATAGGAATCCGGTAAGGCCGAATTTTGTCAATTGTTGCTTGGGTAAAAACTCAAAGCTATCCTTGACACTTGGTAGAGTTATGGCTAACATCAGGACCTACAGGTTGAGGAAGTTCTACATGGATGAAATTGGGAATAAAATTCAGAATGGAAAAGAGAGTGGAAAAGTAGAATTTGATGAAACTCTTGCAAAGTTTAGGTTAATGACTGATGATTTTGTTCATTGTTATGATGAGAAATATTCTAAACAATCATCTCAAAATAAAGGATTTTACTGTGATTTTGAGAGCATCCTTTATACAACAGGTTGTCTTAGATCAAATAAATGAATCAAACAATTGTGAAAGAGCCAACAATTTTGAATTTGAAACAATGGTTTCTTTGTATAGAATCCCCCTGTGATTTGATCCTAAAATAAGGTATAACAATATCTGGTAAGGCCAATTTTTTTCAATTGTTGCTTGGGTAAAAAAGAGAAGCTATCCTCGACACCTAGTAAAGTTATGGCTAATAGCAGGATCTACAAGATGAGGAAGTTCTTCATGGATGAAAGTGGGAATAAAATTCAGAATGGAAAAGAGATTGGAAAAGTAGAATTTGATGAAACTCTTGCAAAGTTCAGGTTAATGATTGATGCTTTTGTTCATTGTTATGATGGGAAAGATTATAAACAGTCATCCCGGAAGAAAGGATTTTACTGTGATTTTGAGAGCATCTTCTATACAGTAGGTTGTCTTAGATTAAATAAATGAAGCAAAAAATTGTGAAAGAGCCAACAATTTTGAATTTGAAACAATGATGTCTTTGTATAGAATCCCCTTGTGATTTTCTCCTAAAATAAGGTATAGAAATTTTGAATTTCAAACAATGGTATATGAATAACTATTTAACCTATCATTTATACTACAACAATTAACTACAGGCTAGAACATATCCATTTCAACATAAAATAGCAAGTGCAATTCACTTCAAACTCTACTCTGGTAATTGCTTTGTAAGGAAGTTTTCACTACATGAACATTCTTTGTGCACATCAGTACGTTCGTTATTATCTCAATCTATTTCGTAATCAAAAGAATAGTGAAGTTCATTGCATAACTCATGACCATTTTATAGTGCTATGATCCAGTTCTCTTTTACTTCTTACTCAATGTGTTCTCAATCACCATGTGCAAATGACTTAGAGGATAGATCTTTGTCACCATTTGACAGTACCTTTCATTATTTTTGGACTATTTGTTATGATTCAATCACTGTTTGATAGTTTTTTTCCTTTCTCAATCCTATAGGACAAAGGACAACTCACAATTTGCAACTCTCTAACAACGGTAAATAGATACAATAAAGATATTTAAAATTTTAGAAGTTGATTTTTTTAATTGCTAAGCCTATTTATCAGTTTTATAACTTAAAATTATTTAAGCTATTTGAATAGCTAAACTTCATATTATAAATCTTTAAAGTACAATAGAATCAGGTACTTAAAATGATTGCAGAGAAGTTGAATGAAAATTAGTAAATTACTATTGATTTAGCTTTTCCTTTTGTGTGTTTACGGGGTTATTTCTTCCAACATTTGTTAGGCCTATTTTGGATTCTATGGAAACAACAAAGGAGTTCCAAATCCAAGTCTAAATGAGGTGATGACCCATCCTTCTATGATGAATTTTGTAGGATACACCCAAAAATAGATCTAAACATATCATATTGTTAAACCTTCAGATCTTTGAGATCATTGTAGATTTGATTTGATTTTTGTATAGTTGGACAGATCTAAAAAACTATTGCTTGAAAATGATGTAAATGAAAATGTTATTTGTTCAAAATAATCTAAGGGTGTTATTTTTCACTTGCTCAATTTTTTTTTTCTACCTTAAGATAACCGTTAAAATTATCATTTTGTTAATCATAATATTTCATTGTATATTTGTATTTTTTTAGATTGTATTGGATAGTTAATGGTTAAGTTTCAAAAAAAAAATCAACATAATATAATTTCCATGAACTTCTTTTCATCACTTGTAAATCTAATTTTTTGTTACTTTTTGTGATCATAAAAAATGGAGATGATTTTAGTTTCCATGAAATATTTTCATGCATGTTTGAGATCTCTACAAGGTGATGAAAAAGGCCCTAGGGTTTGGTAGGGTTTTGAGTATCCTTACTATTTTGATGGTAATGTTGTCACTAAGTTCTTTCCTTTCCCAAATATAGTCACCTAAGAAACTGCCATGATGCTCTTGAATGTAAATTACTTTATTCTCCCTACCTTCTCACTACAGGTTTGATTCTTCAACTCTACCAACTGCCCTTCCATCTTAGTGTATTTTCATACTCTTGCATATATTCTCTTATGAATTTATTCTTATGACTCTAAAAGCTATCGCTAGGTCTATTATGATTGTTAAGTCTTTGAGGGTATATGATTTTCTACTACAAACTCTTAGATTGCCATACTTCTAATGTCAATTCTCCAAGGATGTTTGCTCGTTGACTTAACTCTCTGTATATTCTCCATTATGAGTTGAAAATTCATGGTTTCTAGTTAACAATTTATTGGTGGAACCATTTCCATGTTTCTTAGGACTGCCATCCCTATAGGATAGTTTCCTTAAAGATCTAAATGTAATTTAAAAGGTGCCCATAAATATTGACAAGTTTCATAAGACTATTGTGTCAAGGTAGTAGATGGTCGTGACAAGCTTCATAAGACTGTTGTGACAAGTTTCATAATGTTGTCATACTGCAAGAGCTAAGAAGGCATGGCATAGTGTAGCGGTAACATCTCGTATTACCGCGAAGGTCGAGCAATAAATGTGTGGTATGGTAGTAACTCAAAATACTTATCTCGCATCCCCACAAGAGCCAAGAAGGCACAGTTTGGTGTAGTGGTAACATCCCACATTATCACGAAGGTTGAGTAATAACGATGCAATGTAGCAGTAACATCCCACATCACCGCAAGGATCATGTCAAAATGGTGCAGTATCACGGTCAAACTATAAAAATAAATATTATATTTCTTTGAGGCATTTTTTTGAAACAGTTTGCTTTCCTTATGTATATTGCTTCCACATTTTCATGTATGTCTAGCAAGGCACTTGTAACTAAAACATATGACATAAAAAATCTCTGTTGTTATGCTTTGATGGATGTCTCTTTGTTATTACTAGATATATGATGTAGTGCATATTATTATAGTGTAAGACTATTTTTTAGATTGTTTCATTTAGCATCACCAATATTCTCCAAAAGAACATTGTCCCTATTTAAAATGATGGAAATGGTTCACATCTCTTAGAACAATTTATCTTGCAACAATCTTGGAGATGAATTTAGATGCAGTGTGAAAATCATAACATACTCGAAGGTTCTTAACAACTCTAATAGTTGTACCAAGGGCCATATTTAAAAAACCAAATGCAATTTCTAACTTTTCACTATGGTGGCAGATAAATGATTCTTTTTTCTTCTATTCCACAACATTGAGTAAAAGTCTTGAATTTGGAAATACCCTGCTGCCTTCATTCACGAAGCCAATTTCTCCAATTTTGCATAGATCTCCCATGTTTGTGGATGTGATCTATCTCCTACACAAAAATCATCTTCCCATTTATGCCCTTTAATCCAACTACATGCAGGTATCTTTTTAATTCCTCTATCTTTCATCAATCTCCTTACTATTTGGACCTCACCACACCTGCCCACTTCTGCACAAATGTTTTAGAGAAGAACATGAGTTCTAACATTTTTAGGATCCAACTAAAAAGGAAATGTTGCTAGAATACTCAACCTGTATTCATATATGATCCACAGGAACCAAAGGTTTAACTAGAATCTTAGTAATAATGTTTAGGGTGTCCTCAAGCTAGCCAGCATGGGCATGAGGGTCAACCATGCACACCTAATGATAAAATATTTATGTAATGCAATAAGGGTTACTAACGTGTGAAGTATGTACAACCCTCATCCACTAAACCTGCATGACTACATGCATCTAGAACACAAGCAAAGCCTACAATGTCAGTGTTCCAGAGTGCACTTCATTAATTCAAAGATTTTGAGAGCTTCCTTGTAAAATACATTTTGTGCACATTCTGCAATCATATCATTTCATTCCATGAGATGGCATCTCTTTGAGGCGTTTTGTCAAAAAAATCATTTTGTACTACATTTTGGTGTCAAATCTTTGGTAATTATGGTTAGTTTCATTACATTCAAATTCTGAATTCTGGGAAAATATATATAGTAAATAGATTGATGGTTGTTTGGATAGTGAAATTAGCTCTCTTAGAAATTAACTGAAATATCTAGAAGGATTATTTTAATTAAAGAGGATTTTGTGGTTATTTTTGTAACAATGATTAACAATGATTTTACAGTGCAGCTAGCTTGCTATTTTCATTCAAGATACAAGTCATCAAAGTCAAGCACATACCAAGAAGATGGTACTCTACTTCAAACCCTCAACCTCACTCAGTTTAGTCTGATTACATGGGGATATTAAGGAAGTTGGTAAAAAAATAATATATATCATTTTTTGTTTGTGAAGGAGAATCCTATGAGATTCAATATGGTAGTGGATCAATATCCGGTTTCTTAAGTAAAGATGATGTCACAGTTGGGAAACTTGTTGTGAAACATCAGGGTAGTAATTTTTGGATGTTGAGGCTTCCCAGTTGGACATCAAAGATCTTTTCTCATGAACTTAATTTGGAATTTATGTATAAATGGATTCTTCCATGGTGCAGGTCTTTACTCAGACAACACATGAACCAGGGTTGACATTTTTTTTGTCTAATTAAGTTTGATGGAATTCTTGGGCTTGGTTTCTAGGAAATTTTTGTTGATAATGTTGTTCCAATCTGGTTAGTTTGATAGCCTTCATTCTATATTACGAGCATATCACCTTTCTTAAACTTTGAACAAGGTTCTAAAATCAAGGGTTCAATATGCATATTTCAGGCCTATGTTGAACACTCTGTTTAAGGCATTTGTTGACAAGACTACATTTTTTGAATTGATTTATCTTTTTGTTGTGTTTGGACTTTCTTTTGTAAACTTGCAATATACAATGCACTTTTATTCTTTCTAAATTGAGACTAATATTAATTTTGTTGGTTGTATTGAGGCACAACTTCATTCATGGTGGAAAAGGCAGCACTTTGTTGCTCATATTAGGTGGCACATTGCATATAAAGGAGGAAATATTCTAGTTGGGTTATTGTTGGATGCATTGAAGGAGAGAGCTTCATATATGGGACATGATCAACACTCTCCTTAGATTCTACATGTTACAACTTTCTCCAGGAAGATTTCCCACATTGTAAAAGTTTTAAGAGATGAAAGGGGCATGTGCTCACATTGAAGGGCTTCAAACATGCATTTCCATCATTACAAAAGTATTTTGGAGAAGTTTCTTTCTTGCAGTCATTTCTCTGCAATATTGTAACTCATATTTTTAGTCTTGTGACTGAAAATAACAATTGTAATACTCTATTTGTAAGCTGTAACTGGAACACCTTTCTTTTATTAATAAATTTTTCACCAATTTTCCCTTCTCAATGGCTATCTTATTGTGTCCAATTGATGATTGATGTGTATTTATGTGTTTTATGCTTAAATCCTCAAACACCAGTCAATTAAAATGACTAAATATACTACTAATTGACATCAATTAATAATTAAATTGACTAAATATACTACCAATTGACAAAAATCAATGAATAGTGAATAAATATGACTAGTAAAATCAGTGAATAAAAATGACTAAATATACTACCAAATCACAACAATCAATGACTAAATAAACAACTAATAAGTGACTAGATTACAACAATCAATGACTAAATCAACAACTAAATAAGTGGCCAATTAAATATATCAATGAATAAAAAATGACTAAATAAGTGACTAGATTATAGTAATCAATGACTAAATCAACGACTAAATATATCAGTGGAAAAAAGTAACTAAATAAGTTACCAAATCACAACAATGAATGACTAAATCAATGACTAAATATACTACCAAATCAATCAATCAAAACAACCAATAAATGACTAAAAATGGTTTAGACATCAATTTGGTCGCGTTAAATATGACTGGCAATAAACTAATAGTGGTCATGTGACCAATTGTAGTCATTTATAAGCAGTTTTTAGTAGTTTATTATTGTTTTTGTACTAGTACTCTTCAACCTCAATTTCTTCACCATCTCCTCTGCTAGTAAGTTTTCAATGTTTCCACTATCCATAATGACTTTGTAGCATTTACCTCTAGATTTTCATTTGGTTTTAAATAGATTTATCCTTTTCTCTCTCTTATTGTACCTTATCTAGTTTAATAAAAGGTATTAGTTAAGACAAGGGAAATACCTTATCCTTTTCTTATTGTACCTTATTGTACCTTATCATGAATAAAGGGAAGTAGTTAAGACAAGGGTAGGTATCATAGTCTTATTCATGAAAGCTGATGTCACTATCATGAAAGGGAAGAAAAGATAACTACTAAGCAAAGAGTCAAAACCATGAAAGGTAAGATTGAAATGTTGTAGTGGTTGTTAGAGATAAATACCCATCAATGTTTGAGGGTTTAAATATAACAATCAACAAGATTTCATGTAGAAGAACAACCATGTGTCCAAAGAATGGCTATCAAAAACTATGAAACAAGCATGAACATTAAAAGGGAAAAGACAGTTTTAAAGAGTCATGTTAGGATCTAGTGATGATGAGTTAATAATGAAAAGGATAGTCATCAATCTCATTCAAAATTCTAAGACATTCCACATTCATAGCCTCAAGGAAAGTCCTTTCAAATGAAGGTTTATGCATGAAGGGTATAGTTGGTGATTTTCTCAAAGGACAAGGTCAATGAAATGAAAATTATTATCGTAAATACAAGGAAAGTCAAATTATGATTCTCATAAATATAAGGACTATGTAAATTAGAGGTCAACCATAATTGAAACCAAAGTATTATCATGACAAAGGAACAAACATGTAAATTTACAACCTATATAGCTACCATTTATGGAATGAGATGATAGTCCTTTTAATCTTGCATAATGAAAGTTGTAACAAATATAATAAAGGTAGATTATATGCATCTTTTAATAGATAAAGGATGATTCATAGTGGCTTTTGGATCTTCTTTGCAAGTACTTGGTGACTATGGTAACTAAATTAGTGTTTTAGACCTTTGAATTAAAGTAAGGGACAATTATCTTCACCTCCATACACATTTTACAGTCCATACTTATCAACAAATGAAAAAGGGGCAATCCCATCTACATATCAATGGCATGATATTTTGAAAAATGGTTTTCATATTTTGAAAAGAAGATGGCATTGGACTATGCAAAGGTATGCACGTGCAAAGAATAAAGGGGAAACAACTTGATGGGGTAGCCATAGTCAAGGTATACAAAGAAATCTATGTGAGGGGGCAGTAACTTAATCAAAAGGGGGCAGCGATAGATAAAGGGGGCAGCCATGAGTTATGGTTAATAGTGTTGAAAAATAATGGATGATAGTCAAATGCCTTCTTTAGCATCTTTAGCATCTTTAGCATGATTTTTGTATTGAATACTTTCTTCCATCAACAATGTGATGCACAATCTCAACTCCAATTGATCAAGATGACAAAGATCATGCATTAAAGTGGACATTATGCATGAAACTATGAACTATGAATGTTATGCATTGAAACTATGAACATTATGCATGAAACTATGAACTATGAACATTATGCCAAACCCTTTTATATAAATTGAACTACAATCGAGTAATGGGAGAGAATAAAAAGCACTTACAATGCATTCCATCGACCAAATGCACTAAATGTGATCATCACTAAAGTGGAAATTCCTATCTTACCTCTACTAAAGCATTATATTGACTTTGACAAACTTGGCATGCTTGACAAGCATACTTTCAACAATTAGTGCAACATTTAATGACTTTGTAAAGTGCAATAAATCATAATAAATGAGCAGCATAATGACCTCTGCATATCTTTAAAAGACAAATTCTCTTAAGGGAAAATCATTAGCAACATAACACAAGAACATGATACATAAAGGGCATCAACTTCATGCACACTCACATAAAGAGATATTAAATGTAAAACTTCTTAAGATTAATAAATTAAATAGATCCTAATGAAACCCTACCAATGTTTATATGAAACTCTTATACACTGAAATTAACCAAATATGAAAGAAAACAATGGTCAATAACATGACTTTACAAATTCAATGTGCATAATTAGAAATCAATCCAACAAACCATCCGGGTCTGCTCTACTCTTTATTGTGTCAAGTGTTGCCTCATGGTTAGACTCACACACCTTCCAGAAGTTCTTTTTCATAGGTATGCCCTTATATTTGATCAAATGGATGTTGTATGTGATGAAACGGTTGGAGTAGTGAAGAATCTTTTCATGCGTGTCAAAGTCCTCAAACAACCAAACTAGAGCATTCTTAATAGGGTACCTTCTAAGCCATTTTCCAGTAACAACCACCAAATCTGTAGGATATTCTATGTTTTCTCCATCTATAACTAGGGCCTTCAATTTCTTTTCGGCCTCAATACAATGACACATGTAATAATTTGTCCCCTCTTCATTGTCTTCATTTGCAATCACTACATAAACATGCCTTGCATTGATATGTTCATCCAATTAGATGTATTTAATGAACATCACAATAAAACAATAAAGTAAGATAAAAGTAGGAATTTTGTATTAACTATGAAAGAAGATGTATTACCTAGTTCTAGTAGATCTAATATATGATCAAATTCAATGAACGATTGCATCTCCATGATTTGTAGAGCCATCAAGAGCTGATATATGTCAAGTAGGGTCATACTTCTTACAGACCATTCATCAACCCACTCTTTTGAGTCACAATCATTCTACGCTTGAAGTATACGTGCAAAAGAAAAGCATGCCATCTTCTGCATATGGATAACCATGTACCTATGTTGGAGCTTCTAAAAGACTGTAGCTCACTCGATCTTGTTAGTGTACAACAATCCTCATATTTTGCAATGTTAGTAACATATACCAACCAAAAAGATCTATGAACTAAAGAATTACCTTCATTACCTGGACCCATTACATGATTGCACCACTGGACAATTGATTTTGCATCTATCAACTTTGCATTGTCTTTGTACTTTAGCTCTTCTCGTGCTAAGGCTCCTTTGATACATGCACCTACTCCATCATGCTCCCCCTTTCCATGCCTCACCTTTGAGAAGTTCCGCATATGTTGAACACCAATGATCCTATGTATCCTACTCAACTAGTAAAACATTCTAGATTTCTTGAATTGTGATGTATAGTTATCTAACCATATTATATGTTGACTGAATGATATGCCCCTACTATCCAAATCAACATAGAACATCTAAAATCAACCTTGCACAAACTCAATAGAATGTGTGTGATCACCACTGATATAAAAGTGATACTCCCTCAATACCTTCCTTTTATCCTTTGTACTATCATTTTCATGAATGAATGTTATATGCACAAATATAGCAACTTGTGTGTAGTTGTAGTATTGTGATTGCACCTTGTTCTATGGTTGTAATCTTTAGTTCTCTATGAAGTCAACAAATGAAACGATGCTATGAAGTGGAAACATGTCCTTGCATAACTTGAGATGTGGTATGTGGAGTGTCTTCAAATAGAGATGTGTTTCTTGATGTACTTTCAAAACCACATGTTGTTGATGGTGTCTCTTCAACTGGAGATGTGATTGCTGATGTACTTTGAACATGAGATATTGTAGATAGTGTGCATTGAACTTCACTTATGGTTGATGATGTGCCCCCAACTTCCAGATTCATTTCTCTCCTTGCATGAAGTTTTTTCATTTGTTCCCTTTGTGTTTCCAATTTTACATCTCTCTTAGATTGCACGAGAATTTCTTCCTCTATGGGCTACAATTTCTTTTCTTCATGAGCTTACCTTTTTGTTTTTCTTCTCCTTTCATTTTAGCTTCACATTCATCCAGTGTTAGAGGCTTTTCTTGTTTCCTTAGTATGATGTTGAATGCTATATGTTCACAAACACACATAGAACAAAAGTAAGTAATGCATTTTATGAAACATATTCATATTGATGATTACATTGCATTTTATGAAACATATTCATATTGATGATTACATTGCATTGCATATCTTTTAAAATCAAAGAATTACTTCATGTTGCATAACTAATAACTAGAAGTTGATCTATCTATGACAAAATTTCAATTACAATCAAATCACTACCTTGTCTATGCTACCACATTTTGCATTTTCTTCTCATGCATCACCATGAGACCACTTTTCTTTGAGGCATTTTTTTAAACAACTCACTACCTTTTCTATTCTACCACATTTTATATACATCTCTACCAAATTATTTTATGAAACATAAATCTATGCTACCACATTTTTCATACATTTCTACCAAAGCATTTTTCATACTTGTCTACCAACTTGAGATGTGGTATGTGGAGTTTCTTCAAATAGAGATTTGTTTGTTGATGTACTTTCAAAACCACATGTTGTTGATGGTGTCTCTTCAATTGGAGATGTGTTGTTGATGTACTTTGAACATGATATATTGTAGATGGTGTGCATTGAACTTTACTTATGGTTGATGATGTGCCCCCAACTTCTTGATTCATTTCTCTCCTTGCACGAAGTTTTTACATCCATTCCCTTTGTGTTTCCAATTTGACATCTCTCTTAGATTGTACGAGAATTTCTTCCTCAATGGGCTGCAATTTCTTTTCTTCACAAGCTTGCCTTTTTTTTTTTTCTCTTCTCCTTGCATTGTTAGCTTCATGCTCATTTGAAATTAGAGGCTTTTCTCATTTCCTCAACATGATGTTGAATGCTACATGTTCACAAACACACATAGAACAAAATTAAGTAATGCATTTTATGAAACATATTCATATCGTTGATTACATTGTATTTTGTGAAACATCTTCATATCATTGATTACATTGCATTGCATATCTTTCAAACTCAAAGAATTACTTCATGTTGCATAACTAATAACTAGATGTTGATCTATCTATGACAAAATTTCAATTGCAATCAAATCATTTCCTTGTCTATGCTACCACATTTTTCATTTGCTTCTCATGCATCACCATGAGACCACTTTTCTTTGAAGCATTTTTTCAAACATCTCATTTCCTTTTCTATGCTACCACATTTTATATACATGTATACCAAATTATTTTATGGAACATACATCTGTGCTACCACATTTTTCATACATGTCTACCAAAACACTTTTCATACATGTCTATTGAAGCATTTTTCATACATGACTACTAAAGCATTTTATGAAAGAAGGCAGTGAGTTGTTTGAAATAACACCTCAAAGAAATGTGGTCTCATGGTGATGTCCATCACCATGAGACCACATTTCTTTGAGGCATTCTTTCAAACAACACACTACCTTTTTTATGCTACCACATTTTCCATACATGTCTACCAAAGCATTTTATGAAACATGTCTATGCTACCACATTTTTCATACATGTATACCAAAGAATTTTGTGAAAGAAGGTAGTGAGATATTTGAAAGAATTCCTCAAAGAAATATGGTCTCATGGTGATGGACATCACCATGAGACCACATTTCTTTGAGGCATTTTTTCAATACAACTCATTGCCTTTTCTATGCCACCACATTTTCCATACATGTCTACCAAAACATTTTATGAAAGAAGGCAGTGAGCTATTTGAAAGAATTCCTCAAATAAATGTGGTCTCATGGTGATGGAAATTACCATGAGACCACATTTATTTGAGGCATTTTTTTAAACAAATCACTTCCTTTTCTATTCTACCATATTTTCCATACATGTCTACCAAAGCATATTATCAAATAGTTTGCTTCCTTGTTGCTATGGCTAAAAGCCTAAAATAGGTGCTTTCAAATACAAAGGAAGGATATAGTCAAATCAAATAAAAAATAACAGTCAACTCTAAAGGGTAGTCTTTGACAATAGTGTTAAGAGAAAATACAAAGTCATTATGGTTGTAGTAGGGCAGAGTTTGGAGTTTGAAAAATTTGACAATCATGATTATGAGGACAACATTCTTTGGTTTTAGTTGTGCAAACATAAGAAGGCATAAAGGATAGTGAATTCAAGCTATTTCAAAGGATAGTGATTACATCAAGCATTGCACATATTTAAAACTCAAAGCATTATTTCACATTGCATAACTAATGTAACTAGATGTTTAGAGATGACAAAATTTCAATTACAATCTAATGTTTTTTAAAGTCAACCTATGTGCAACTCTTATGCAATTACTTCACATTGCATAACTAATAACTTGGAGCAACTTCCAATTGCATTTTATTTTCATTTCATTCCATGAGACCACATTGGTTTGAGGCATTTCCTTGAGGCATTTTTTCATATCCTCTATATAAGTTTACATGAGTTCATCGATTATGGCATGCTTATAATTTTTAATCTTCAAACTCCTAAAAATTAAACTTTTATATGCAACTTCCATCTAATTCAATGTTGAATTCTATGTATACCAATGCAGATTAATAAAATCATCAAATGAATGGTCTATATTGTCAAAACAAAACAAAAACTCAGTATAAATATCTAGCTAAAATGAAAAAGAGTGAATTCCACTAGCCATGATGGAAATGGACTACTATAAGAAATGCTAATGGAATTCATAAGCAAGCTTGTGTTAATTTGATATCCTCTATATAAGTTTACATGAATTCATCTAAATTATGTCATGTTTTCCATTTTTTTCTTCAAACTCCAAAAAAGTAAACTTTTTTATGCAACTTCTTGCCAATTGCATGTTGAATTGTATGTAAAACTATTATGATTAATAAAATCATGAAAGGAATGGTTTATATTGTCAAAAAAAAAAAATATAAACATTTCAATTGTACCAAAATGAATATATTACCTGATATAATGAAAAATGATGTAGAAACTTTAAATTGTCTTCTTCTACATTTCTAACATGTAAATTGGTGCTAAAAAGGTGATGTATCAAATAAATTTGGTATAGTAATAAGTCAAATACATAAAAGGGGTTTATGTGTTGAATAAAGCATAGAACCAAACAAATGCAGAGAATTATGGGCTTGAATCATGGGGTCAAATACCTGTTTACCATTTTTGGAAAAAAAACATTTGGTGCTCGCCAAATTTGGGGAGCACCAAATTTGGTGAGCGCCAAATGTGATGCAAAATGTGTTGCTCAACATTAATCCCTAAATCCTCAAATCTTGACCCTAATCCATCAACCTTATACCTTAAACCCTAAAACCTCAACCCTCAACCCTCTACCCTACACATTAAACCCTCAACCCTAATCCCTCATGTTCACTATCCCTTAAACCCTAAACCTAAAACCCTTAACCCTAATTTGTCAACCCTATACCTTACACCAAGAACATTGAACCCTCAACCCTAATCCCTCAACACTTTCCCTTAAACCCTAAACCTGAAACCCTTGACCCTAATCTATCAACCCTAATATGCCTTTGAAATGTAGGAAAAGAGGGTTTATAAAAATGAATCAACAAGATGATGAACCACACTTTTCACTTGTTATTACATTCAATTATGCATAGAAGAACATTAGAAAACAAACCTAACTTATATAATAGCAAAAAGGTAGGTTTTAAGATGGTAAAATGATGTGTACTTGTTGCAAAATGTGCTTTTCCAAGCCTCATTGAGGACTCATTCACCTAGTGGAAAATGGGTCCCTACTAGAGTTTTGGAAAATCAATTTTGGGGTCCTATTATCCAATGTCTACACTCCCAGATCCTAGGTGTTCAACTCCTAAAAGTTAGAAATAAATTTAGTATAGTACTTCCTATGATTTTTCAAGAAAGATGACAACTTTTTCAACTTTGCAACTTTGACAAATTTTGAAACTTTTGTTTTCCAATTGATCTTCAACCTAAAACTTGCAATCACATTTCAAAGGAGAAGAATTTTTTTTTTTGTTAGGGAATAGGGGTTTTCTTAGTCAACCCCATTTTGGTAATTAAACCTTATGATGAAACAAAGAAATATGAAGGATGAAACATGAAATATGAAACAATGATACCTTGAATGAAGTCTTGGAATACAAATCAACAATCTAGCATGAATTGGCCTCAATGGATGTAGATCCTTATCATGAACTTGATTTGGAACAATGCTTGAATTGGATCTTGAAATGTTACATCACAACACTAGCTCAACCACATGCATGATGCATTATGCCTTTGACATGATGAAATGACCTTTGATTACTACAATAAACTTCAATAACCTAACCTTGAATGCCTTCTTGAATGCTCTTGAATGCTCTATAATGCTCTTGTGAAATCTTAGGATGGTTGAATCAAAATTGATAGGTGAAACTATGTGAAATAACCTTATATTTATACATAACTTAAGATTAAATTTCAAAATTCAAATAACATAAGATGACATCAAATCTAGGATTTGAAATCATTAAAATACTACTAAAAACACATTCCAAGGGTGTGCCCTAAGTTATTGAGTACCCATTCGCCATAGGGTGAATGGGTCTGAGCATACATAACTAGGACACATTTCAGGAGGTGTGAAATCTCATGTCAAAAGGGGGTCCTAGGACCTAGTGAGGACCCATTCATTAGGTGGTGAATGGGTCCTAACTCAC